>BPLS01000607.1:217225-255814 GCA_019656275.1 Rhododendron kiyosumense
AGACAGAGAGAGAGAGAGAGAGAGAGAGAGAGAGAGAGAGAGAGAGAGAGAGTAGTTTTGGATTCAAAATTGAAATTCGTTTTGGAATTAATGTGTGAGGGAAAGAGAGACAACTGTTAGGAAAGTAAAGAAAATTCAAAAATAAGGATTCAGAATAAGATTAGGAAACATTAATTTTAGTTTTTCTCATTGATCCTTCTTCCAAATATTCATTCTTCCTAAGTATATTTCTAGTCATACTACCTGTAAATCTCAACAATAGTAAAAATAAAATATGTACAAATTGGAGGGTCCAAATATGGAGAATTCAAAAACCGCTGCTCCATACTAATAGATGATTTGTCTCCTAAAGTGAAAAATAAATATTTAAAAAATACGAACCTTAGTAGAACTGGGCCTTAGTCTGGAAAACAATCCTGAAATAGGGTGTGAACATATTGTTGTTTCACTATGTACCAAGAGTTAAGGTTGAGCTTCCATGATTCTACTTTATGCATTATTAAATGAGTAAGGAGAAATTTATTCTAAAAAAATTTGTTGAAATGCAAGAGGAAGAATTTAAGAAAAGGATCCATACTCAATCTGGATGACTTGGAGCAATAGTTTGTTTCGGAGGAAGAAGTTGATTTCGAGGATGGTGCCTCTCTCTCTAAAATTTTTCATATCTAGGTTTGACGGGTTTGGGTTGTGTTCTTGGTTTGGCGTTCTGGTTTCCGGAAAAAGGAATTTTTAGAAAAAGAAGGTAATTTCAAACTTAAAAATAATATGTTTACGTAAATAATTTTCTACCAATATGGATCTTGTTTGATAGATCTCATCAAGATCTTTTAAACGGCGCAAAAAAAATTGAAAATATATTTTTCATTTGTATTATATTTGAGTTTGAAATTACATCCGTTTGAAAAAAAAGGAACTTTTTGTAAAAGTGGAACACTCTCTAATTTTGTCCTTTCGGTTTTGTTTGTCATTTTGGTGTTTTGATTGGCGCTTGCCTTTTTTTGGGTTTGGTTCTCGGGTGGCATTTGTTGGTGTGCTAGGCATTCGTTGGTGTGCCGACCGTAATCTGTTAAATCTTTGTAATTTAAAATTTACTATAAAAAAAAGTTGGTGATAAAAAAAAGAAAAGAAAAGGGACTACTGTAAATACACTGAAAATATGAAGAATCCATCAAAAAAGAATTTCATCACTCAGAAATTAAATCAACGCTTTGGCAAGCGAGAACCCCACACACCGGAAGGTTGATGTGTGTGGGCCTCGCGTGTTTTGTAAGCATGTATGCGTGTTCGTGTGTGATTGTTGCACAATTGTCGAACGAAAACGGCCCTCAATATAGCAAGCGGGCCGTAGTTCAACGGCATGTTCTCACCTCTTACACATGAAAGATGAGGATTTGATCGATTCTCTCTAGAAGTGCGAGTGCTTAGTGTTGTAATTGATGCCATTAGAGCCGATCTTAACTTTTCGAAAAGCTTAAAGCAAAAATTAAAAATAAAACCTCTTCTATTAGACTCTAATAAGATAAAAAAAAATATGAAAAGCCCTCACAATTCAAAATTCCGTAACACAAATTTAGCTCAGGGCCGGCTCTGGCCCTCAATAATTTGCCCAAGAATTGGCTCCCAATAATGTTGAAACTTATATGATAGAGATGGTGACGTGGGGCCCGCAATCCCGCATCAAGCTGGGAAAAATACGCAACGAGGAGCTGCTAACCACAGGGCGCCTCCCACGTGCCAACTCACGTGATCATTGTGATGGGGCTACAGTCAAATGACGGTGCCACGTGGGGAAACGTGCAGCTCCAAACCAAGTCAAAGTTTGAAACGTTGACCCAATTTCATCATCGACATCCTCCTGTCCTGTCTTCTATATAAAAAAAGAAAAATGAAAAATGATATTCACACTCTAAAAATTAATAGAGACACTCCAAAGAATAAAAGAAAACGGCGTGACTCGTTAATTTTTAAAGTGTCAATATTAATTTAAAAAAAAAAAAGGCCTCGTGAAACCTATTGATTCTGACTTCACTGTTATATTCGTTGACTTATTTGTCACCCCACCACTGAATCAAGTGTTCCCAAACCACTCAATAATTTATTCTCCCTATTTTACGGATTGGAGAAATTGCTACTGCGTGCTGACTACTCACAAATAAACACACTAATTCCCATGCCAGAGTCTTGTCGTGACCTAAATATAAGCTCGGTATTTTCGGTAGTAAAAAATTTATATATTTTTTTATTTGTGGACCTGTGGTTGGGAAGTTGTTGATGAGTTTGTGAGTAAAGTTATTGTAACAGAAAAAGTTTTCGTTGACAACTTTTTCGTTAGTGAAAACGAGATAGTAAAATGCTAAAACTTTTTTTTTTAGTGGAAAAGAGATGATAAAATGCGTTAAATTTTTAGTGTTTTTTTGTTAGTGAAAACGGGACCTAAATATAGCAAAACAATTCATATAATGCTTTTACTGTATTAGGCTAGAATAACTTCAATGCACAATTGCAAAGTAAAAACTCTATGATAAACTCCATCCGTCCCATTTTCTGTCATTTTTTGATGTTCTTGTCAGTTTTTAATTGCTTATATCGTTTAATATAAATCTCAAAAAATATGCAATTTAAATCTTGTTTAATAGTTCCCGATTAGGTCTGTAATACGTTTTTAAAAATAATGAAAAACGTCATAGATTGGAACATTTAAGGTTTAAAGAACAACTAGAATAACGAAAACGGACAAACAAAAATGGCACGGAGAGAATAGTAAAACGTAGATAAAAACATATTAAGTTAGTCGCCCCCCTCCCCCTCCCCGCGCCAAAGTTCTTGCTCTGCCACTGCACAGTCTGCACATACTTGCGGTCATTATGCAAGTTCATGGCGAACCTCTCCTTGCGATCGCGACGAGGTAGACGTCTCCCAGTCCGGGGCGGATCGAATCGGAGTTTCCTTAGGTAGGAGTCCTAGCGTCGGTTAAACAGTCACCTCTCAGCAATATCGTGTGTGAATTACTAACCAAAAAAAAGGAACACAAAAGGCTTTTACAAAATCACCGCAGAAGTCGGTTTGTAGTACTCCTAGCTAGTAGTACGGAGTAACATCTTTCGGCAATGTGAATTGAAGGCTTAGCACATGCTCCAATTGGCTCCAAGAATATTTTCGTTTGACCGAAAAAAAAGAATTCACATGCTTGAATTGGCTCCAAGAATATTTCCGTTTGACCCAAAAAAAAGAATTAAAGGTGTAGCACATGCTTAAATAGTATTTCCGTTTGACCGAAAAAAAAGAATTGGCTCCAAGCATCTTGCTTGAATAAATTCAAAGGAGCTTACATTGGCTATGGGAACAACATTTTTGTGTTCAATGCTTGAAAAAAAAAATGTATGGATTATGCACTTACCGATATCCGGCTGAACTGATTTTTTACAGGGGACCCTTCAAAATTTTTTTTTGAACAAATTGAACGGTTCGGAATATTTGTGTGGGACCTCAAATTAAGTTCCACACAAGGTGGTGTATAACTGTTGCACACAAAGTGTTGTACCCATAAGCAATTTCGTAAATGCAAAACATACTTAAAATTAGGCTTTTTGAATTTTTTTTTCAGTAATTAATCTATGGTGTTTTTCCTTGTATATTCTCCAATGTACATTATCGAGTTTAATATACATATTTCTATTTAATTTTTTCTTAAAAAAGTACTCGGAGAGTTGACAGTATATGCCATAAGATGGAAAGATATTTATTCATCTGAGAGGCCTTTGGCCTAACAGGATAAGGGGATAAGGGGATTTAGTACTTTTTTTTTTTTTATCCGAACACAATTCATATCATTTCAAAGAAATCATACGGCATCTACAGATATCCATCCGAAAGCAATAATAACGGAAACAACCAAAACCATCCAACAAAGAATGAACAAGAAAGATAAATGTTTAAGATTAGTAACGACTTCACACCGTTAAAAAAGGTCGGGACATGTGGAATATGAAATTCAGACACTCAATTCCCTGAGAATTGGTGAAAACCCAAGCCACAGATAGATACATGTTAATCAAACTATTAAAACAATAGTGTTTTTTAGCAGAAGATATTTCTTTGGCCCTTGTCAGTCAAGTACCTTTAAATTTGTCGCTTGTTTATGATCTCTTCATGAAAGTATTATTCTTGACGAGATCTTTCTTTTTTTTTTTTAAATAATCAAATGTTCGGATAAATTTGCGCGCATCTTTATTAATTCTGGGGCTATGAAAATAACACCCGGGCATAACCCTCATGGACCCCGAGGTTTGAAATGGTTTGTTTCTACGAAATTCGAACATGCGACCTTATGGTCAAACACTTATTACTTTATCATTCCCGATTTGCAAACCCCTTGGGGTTACAGGGTACTCGGATAATCTTGTAGTAGCCGATTTGAATGCGAGACGACGTCTAGCAATATTACATGGATTTAAATTATTTCCCTTTCTGTTTCCATCCCTTGAAAAATAAGTACTTATAATTTGCAATTTTCAAGCTTAAAAATAATAGGCCTACTAAAATAAAAAAATTTGTAATATGAATCTTATTTGATAGATTTCGATGAGATCTATCAAACCTTGCAAAAAAAATTAAAAAATTATTTTCGTAAGTCTATTATTTTTAAATTTGAAAATAGGTCCTTATTTTTTAAGTGCTTATTTGAAAATCTGGAACATGGCCATGTGAAAATTTTGAAATAATTTATGCGATTTCTCAATGTCAGCTATCGGATCTCAATATTTTTAGATATGGCCATTAAGGTTACTATTCACCCAATTATAACAAGAGAGAAACTTATTCACAGCTCCACGCAATTTCAACCATCCGTTTCGGCAATCAATGATTCGGATTTTAAAAAAACTATTTGCGCGAATAATTTTTTTTAAAAATCCGGACCGTCTAAAACACTTTTGGACACGCACAATTGAGCGCCGTGTACAAAATTTATTGGTTGCTCCGTAAGGAAGTTTTTCTCTTATAACAATAGTTCTTTTTATTGTATGAAAACTTAAAGAGGTGGAAAAATTATATTTGAATAGTTACATGTCAAAAAAGTCGATCTCCGAATAGAGATGACATAACAAATTTACTATCACCAACCCTAACAAGATTTTTCAAAGATTAATAAAATCTTTTCGCTTAAAAAAAAAAAAACAAGATTCTCTCTCTCTCCAACGTAATCAGAAAAAATCATATCGAGATCTCAATCGAACTTCTCAAACCTTTTTCCGCTGATGAAATCAAACAACTTTCTACAAATTTGACGATAAATTGAAAGAAAATACCCGATAAAACCACTACTACTTTTTAAGTTTATTACGTCATGGTATATGAAGGTTAAATAACGAATTGTCTTATATATATCAGATTGAATTATATAACCGTTGAAATATAACCATTACAAATATACTCATCGAAATATAGCCGTGCAAATATGACTGTTGGCATATAGCCGTCACCAAAATACGACCGTTATGCTTGTAAAAGTAAAAGTATAAAGAAAGAATATAGTACTTTAACAAGAGAAAGTTAGAATAGAGACACTGATTATACAATATTTTCGTAAAAATGCGAATAGCTAAAATAAAAAAAAAGAGACTTATAAGGTATGATTCGCTTCATAATTTAATGAGGCTGATGCCGGTGCTAGCTCCTAAGATCGACGCTAATGTAAATTAGGCAATTAATCACTATCTATTTAAAAAAATTGATTTCTATAAATGCTCCAGTTTTGTATCGAACGCTCCCCTTTGTACATAAAATCTCCGGCATATAAAAGTAAAGCGCCAAAATCAGTCGGTCTATATTAAACTTCTCAGGGAATGAATATCGTCAAACCTTCTTTCCATAGTGAGGTGAGCACTTGTCATGTAACCTATATATATATTATCTCTCCCCCTCTCCAAGATCTCTCTACATAAACAAGACAAACAGATTTCATCAAGTCTTCCTGTCAAAGTTTAATTAAACAAGGGACCTCATTACCTCAACCAAAGATTCTCTCTCTCTCTCTCTCTCTCTCTCTCTCTCTCTCCATGTCTGATGAAGCCAGAGACTTCTACTACCACATCCCATTCCATGAAGATCATAGATATGGAACCAGTGCAACTGGTTTCTCTTTCTCTCTCAACAACTCTCCTCTCTCCATACCCAATTCATCATCACCTGATCATGAGCCACAACCGTTTGACCCTTGTTCGTACATGAGCTTCACCGAGTCCTTGAATGGATCTTCCGACTATAATACCCTCGCGAGAAACTTTGGCTTATCACCATCGTCGCCTGAACCGTTGTCCGGGGTTAAGATAGAGCAGAGTCCGGCGGTGGATGCGGGCAGTGAAACCGCGGTTACGCCGAACTCCTCCGCCTCTTCCTCGTCTAATGAGGCCGGCGGTGGCGGTGATGATGGTTCCAACAAGGGTAAGAAAGACAGGCAGCAGAAGGAGTCCGACGATGGAGGAGAAAGCTCTAAGCAAGGGTATGTTCAATGGGAAATGATTTTACAAACATATTTTTTATACGAAAAGACTCATTCAAAAAGACTTTTCAATATGACACTTTGATAACTCAGGTCCTATCAACAACCTCAGGTCCTTGTATTTGTCTGGTTAATTATAGGGGTGCACTGTACGATCCCGAGCGTTCTATCTCAACAATTTGTGGTTTAGATTTCAAAAAGTATATCTTACCTCTAGGATAGTTTTTCAAATCTAGACCGTTAAAACACTTTTCGACAGCTTGAATTGGACACTATATTCCGGTAGTGCATCTCTCCATGAGTTCTAGTTAATTCAAGGTATATTGCACCATTTGAACCGTTTACCTCTACAATCAATGATTTAGTTTTCAAAAAAGTATATGTCATCTGTAGAATAGTTTTCGAAATTCAGACCATTAAAACACTTTTGGACAGCTCGGATTGCGCATGCACTACCCCTCCCCGAGTTTTCTGTAAATATGGTTAGTTTCTTGTGAAGAGCATTTATGTGTATGTTGATCTTTATCTAGAACATCTTGACCTATGTAGATGTATACATACATGTGTGAATTGGCTGCAGGAGCAAATCAAAGAAGAAAGGTGAGAAAGGGGAAAGAGAGCCTCGTTTTGCCTTCATGACCAAGAGTGAGGTTGATCATCTAGAAGATGGATACAGGTGGAGAAAGTATGGGCAAAAGGCAGTAAAGAATAGCCCTTTTCCAAGGTTTGATTTGTTCCTCATTTGAGAGAACCTATGACCATATATGCTTGTTTGGCATGTGCACAAACTCAATTGATGCTCAAATCCTACCCAAAAAGAACAAAAACTAAAAAGGGGATGTGAAACTAGCTAGTAGTAGTATAAAAGTCCAACTTTTCTTTCTTTCTGATCCCTGCGGTTTCTCACCATCCAAACAAGATAAAATGGTCCCCATGAGCACTCATATGACATTGTTTGTGGTGTTCTTTTTGGTCACTTTTTGCATTGTGCTCTTAATAATGCACCAAAATGAAACTGGACAGGTAGGGCTATGGTCCAGGCCTGAGACACAAGACTTTGCTTCCTTCTGATCAAATCCCATGTTCGAAATTCTTTGATCGGATGCTATCAACTATTTTGGGGCCAATTTTGTGGGGTGGTGAGATTGGTCCTCCAATATTAGTTGAGATGCGCGTAAATTTGCCCAATTAAACACCAGCGTTAGCAGAAAGTAGCAATGCACAAAAATGGAGCAACTAATTTACCCGTCCTAAATGTGAAAGAGACCGAGTAAACCTCATCAGATATCAAATGTATTTACCCATTCAGTGTGTGGGTGGAACACCACCAAACATTGACAGAAATAGAACTAGCTAGCTTCTAATTGCCGGGCGAAAATCAACATTTTTAGTTGTAGTTAATAAGGTTTGAACTTCTGTCAAATGTATAAGAGTACATGGTGCATACCACTCGGCAACCACTCTACTTGCAGCCATCTCTATGCTTAAGACTTCGTTCTTACGAGCATTTTGATTTCTATATGCAGAAGCTACTATAGGTGCACCACCCAAAAATGCGGGGTGAAAAAACGCGTCGAGAGGTCGTTTCAGGATCCGTCGGTGGTGATAACGACGTACGAAGGACAACACAACCACCCACTACCGGCGACGCTCCGAGGCAACTTAGGGGGGATGTTAATGCAGCCGTCTATGGTGGCGCCGCCAGCTGGTTTTCCTCAAGACTTTATGGTTCAAATGCCTTCTTCTGCTTTGTACAACTACCATGGTACTGGTGGGATGAGCTCTTTCTACCCACAAAGTGGTAGTGGTACTTTGGGTACTTCTCCACTTCATCAGCAGCAGTTTCAGATTTCTGACTATGGGCTTTTGCAAGACATGGTGCCTTCCATGTTTCTTAAACAAGAGCAATGACTGTCGATGTAGATCCAGCGTCGGTCCTGACTTTTCGGGCCTTGAAGCGAAAATTAAGACGATCCCTTTTTTTTTTTAATTAAACTATTACAAGGGACATCAAAGTAGGAGGGATCCTAAAATTCGTTTTTTTTTTTTTTTTTTGGGGTTAAAGCGGCTGCATGCACTTATTTCTCAAGCAGCTTTAACTTCCTACGGTCCTTTGCACCATCTCTCTCCGGGGGGGAAAAAAAAACCACATGCGCCCATCGTATATGTGCTTTCAAATTTTGGTCTACGTGCGTGGATCCGTCATGCTAGGCAAAGTACTCTTGTCGTCGTCATCGTCGACGGTAAGAGTGCAAGATACCGAACGAATCAACATGTCGATGTGCATCTATAGCCATATCTGGATGCTAATGTATGACGTATTTTCGATCTTTACAGTTGATGTGTTCGACTGTCGGAACGTATGTCCAATATCTGGATGCGATTTCTGTAAAATAGTTGATGATGCTTATAAAGTTATAATCAATTGAGATACTCTTCTTTTTTTTTTTAATTAAGTCAATTGAGATACTCTTTGGCTGTAATTGTACCTTTTTTCTTTTTAATTATCTGTTTAAAGTTTGGAGAGTACAGTATCCAATTACTTATTATCGATATCTTTAGTTTATCTAATTCTACGTAAAGTAAGCAGTGCATATATAAAAATTAGTAGCATTATTTTAATTGCATGAGCTGCCCAGGTCTCTCTGCCTTTCAAATTAGAGTATTACTAGTTAGTTGTGGATTGACCGTGTCGTACTGCATTAAGATAAAATTTACGAGTATCACATTTTGGAGTTTTTTTTTGGTACACATTACATTTTGGAGTTAACTATACTTCGTATGCAATCCTGATTAATAAGACCGAGTATCGTTGTTCTGAGACTAAATGACTAGATTATGTTAAATTTAATTAATTTCTAAAAAAAAATTCCTACCCAGCGAAGTAATTGTATTTGTGGTACTTAAAGTGATCCACTTCGTCATCAGCAGCTTCAGATTTCTGACTACGGGCTTTTGGAAGATATGGTGCCCCTCCATGTTTGTTAAACAAGAGCAATGACTCTCTCTCTCTCTCTCATATCCATTTTACCATCTGTCTGTGTGATGATCACTCAGTGTTACCTTTCAAGTAGTTTAACTTCGAATGGTCCTTTGCAATATCTCTCTCGGAGAATGTTCTTAGTAAATTCGAACCATTAATGAATAATCCAGAATCGAACTATTCTATTCTGTCCAAATTAAGGACCGAAGATGATCCAAATCCTAACTGAAAAAGAGTACATAACCAAGGAAAGTTCTCTCCACACCCACCAGTACTCTCTCTCTCTCTCCAAATCCTCGACTTGCCCACCATCTCTATAGAGAGCCCCATCTCCAACTGCTACTTCCCCTCCTAACGATATGGTCCATAAATAGACATGCCACTGCATACACTCCCAAAACCAAGAAAACCAACCTTGAAAGGGACGCTTAAGCTAACACCTTTGAATCTTTTTGTCCAATAAATCCGGAACCACCAATGTTCATATATAAAAAATAAAAAAGAAAAAAAATAAGGAAAGAAATTTTGTATTATTACTTGAAAAAGGAAGATCACAAAGAAGTTATGTTAAAATTACGAAAATAGTACCTTGTCATTATTGGGCTCATTAGTTAGTTAAGCCCAAGTTCTCTATCTTTTGTAAGTTTATTCCGTACTATTTATTTATTTTTACTATTCATTAAACCTAATCTACTCTGTCCTAAAAGACTTGAAAAGAGGAATGACTGCTTACGGAAATCAAACGCTACCCATGTGCATAAATATAAAAGAGACACTAACCGCACTCCACTCCACTAACAATTCCGTACTATTTAAAGGTGAATGAAAGAATAGAAGCAGTGAACAGTAGCCCCATTTTGAAACCTCTGTGATGAATTACTACAAAACTTTTCGTGTTAGCAAATCGGTAATGGAAATTTGGGACCACCAAATAGGGCCCAACATGATTCACCAGCCTGCACTTCATTTTTGATACGATAAAAATTAGTAGTCGAAACCATTTGAAACACCACAGTAGCACAATTAAGGTCGGAGCAAGTAATCTATTTCCTAATGCCACGCTGATGAGATGTATCACAACACGGAGCAGGGCCTAATCTGACGGTCTTCGTTTCCTTCCGAGAACAGAAGCTTTCTGGAATCTAGGTCCACCCATTCTCCACTTTTTAAACGCTGCCATTGAGGATTGGGCGGCCTCGTACACTACGACAAATCATAAGCATATGATTAATGCTCATCTTATTGATAACAAGAGATGTGAGATTTTCATTAGAGTATTAGAGTTAAACATGAATCAAAGAACGTAGAAGTCTCACATTTCGTTTCTTCTTTTGTCAAAATTGTCAAGAATTTAGGAGCCACGGCCATTGCGGCAGTTTGTGCCTTGATCAGTACTTCCTTATACCTGGTTTGAAACGCGGCTAAAAGCAGGAATGCAATGCTCTTATCGCCAGCTCTGTCCATCAAAATTAAACAGCCTTAGCAGAGAACAACATCATTGAGCATGTGTCAGCAGAAGAGCAACTTTAAAGCAAGCAAGTCTACTAACTGGTATATTCCATCCAAAGTTGGAAATGGAACGAAAAATAATACTAATTCAAACTGCGCCATCATCTTAGAGGTAATCAGCACTATTGAAGGGAGTACTGGAGCTACATCAGATTAATAGGAGCCCTGAGGCCTGGAATCAGGAGATGAACTGAGCTATCTCCCATTGCAGCAAGGAGTCATTCCAGAATAATGTACACAATCTCCATGGCAGCAGCTATAGGCAATTCCACTAAAGAACCAAGTGTGATAGCTCCACATGGGTTATGGTCGTTTCAAAGTTTGGCGCATGTCTGATGACTCTGATCTAAGAGAATCTGAACATACTAAGCTAACTTCTAGTAGCCAAAATTGAGGAAGCTACAGAAGAATAAAATATCTTTGAAAACAAGTGAAAAGCAGTCAAGAAAAACTTAAGTTTCTGAATATACTTGGAAGTCGGCAATTCAAAAGAAATGAGATAAACCCATCAAGAAGGCATGACTGATAGTTCTAGAGTCGAGTGCAAAGAAAATTTAAAGGGGTAAAGGACCTTACAGTGAAAATAATTTGCATCCCAATTCATAAAAGTATGGACATCGATTCTTTAGATCAACATGTGCAGCATCAGCTGCAAGCTCGTCCCTTGTTCTGGCATTGGCAAACACAATACACACGTAGAGAAAATAAAACAAGAGTAATCAAGTCTTTCAACTAAAAGATATCCAAGTAGGATTCACAGCCACACTTTGTCAGTCCTACCAAATGGGATTGCAACTACCCAATGCCTCGTTTCCATGATATTGGATAATATAGAACAGACAGTGGGGGCAAAAGTCATACTGAGATCAGATATTAAGTTTTTAATGTCTAACATGAAATGGCATGAATTAGGCCATGACCTGCAATCTAGCCCATTTAAATGTTCTTTTTGTATTGTAAATTAAGCAAAAAAGTGTCACCCAGAGATATTAGTAGGTTTACTTTTGATTGAAACACGGGGGTAGACTAATGGATACTGCTTGTCTCAGGTGTAGCTCACGAGCAAGCCAAAAAGGCAGCTCTACCCTTGAACCTTGTTCAACCTGGCATACAGAAACAAAATCATCAATGTGGAGTCAGTGACACGTCCCTTGAGCTTCCTTAGTATTTGCCTAATTTATTCCAGCCTTGGAATTTACCTTGTTTGTTTCATCACTAGAATCAAAGAGCCCAACTCCATTTGCAGCCACTTGGAATACCGCAGGGACAAGCTGCACGCAATAGCAAACACATACGTCAATGCAAACTGTGAAGAAGAAATTCAGAAGAAATGGAAGTCAGACCATCCAAAAGAGAATAAATAAAGAATACCTCGTCTTCTGCTATAATATCATCAATGTCATAGTACTGTGACATTTCTAATACAAGAAACTCGGCGTGTATTTTTATAGTCTACCCTCAGAGGACCCTCCCTCCTCTGATATAGTTCAATGAAGGGATGGATCAATCTTTATTGAACCTTATGCATCCTGCGTTGAGCTTTCTGTATCCTACACATAAATAGAAAAAGAAGCAAAATACATACATGTGAAATACACCCACTGAAACCAGTTTGTCAACTGTCAAGCACCGATGCACAAGCAAAATTCAACCAAAATGCATCACTACATCATTAGTGAAGTAGGAATAAGCATTCAACAAAAGCATTGACCAGTTTAAGATCCAATTTCAACCCATTTCATAAAGTTGTTGCATCCCATCAGTTACATGTCTTGCAACTAATCTTGGATGTTGGTTGTAGATTCCTTTGGTGTCATTAATTTTGAATTCATTAAAAAAAAAAAGGTGAAGTAACTTAGTGCCTCAGTTCCAAAAAAACTTAATGTCTAAAGGTAAAAAAATATGTGCAAACCAACACTTGACATCCTGTCTAATAAAAGAACGGAAACAGTATAGCAACCGATCTTAACAAGAGATGTAAGCATTATGAATCAGGAGTTTGTATCGCCTGATGTCCTAGGCATCGGTTGCTCCTGTTCGAAAATATTACACTTATAAGTTAAAAATACAAATACCATCCAACGATCTCACAAACAAACAGTTCTCTAACTACCATATTACACCCTACCATCAGGTTTCTAAAAGTTTGCCGCCTAGGCACTAAGCGGTGGTCCAACGCCTAGATTTGGCAGCCGACTAGTCGGTGCCCCTTTTCTACCCGACTATCGCCTGTCGATTTTTAGAACATTGCTATAAGTAGACAATATTGAATGCTTTTAGCACAGCATTGTCCTTAGAAAGGAACTAATAAATTAGTGTCCTCCGTGGCTCCAACAAAATGCTAATACAATTCTTTAACATGGTAGACCTAGGAGTGGTTATATGCAAGGAGGGATTGTCACCGCCAAGTTAAAACAAAAAAGGAACACCTCTTATTTTACATTCTAGTAGTTCAACATATTTCAAAGTCATGCAAGTTCAAGTGTTTGTTACGTACTCTTTTATTGCATATGTATTTGCTCACCTAAGGTTGAAAACTTTGCATCTGTCAATAGCAATGCTATATTGTTAGTTCCTCAGAACGACAAATTATTTTGTAAAATGATTCAGAATGTGATCCTGGAAGGAGAAGAGAAAAGGATATGGGTTAGCTTTCCAACCGTCAGATTGCTCGTAATTGAACCGTTCAACAGACAGTATAAAGGATCCCCAAAATCCGCACTCCAAGTAAAAGAACGACTTTCTGCTTAACAATTCAACAGTTAACAGTGAAAAACATCTTATACGAACGAGAAGGACACCATACGAGCCATCGAACTAAAATCCCAAATCATTTCCGATCACCATAAATGACTACTTCAAGCCCTAGCACTGCGCGTCTGGTGGTTATGGCACATGCAATTATGGGCCAAGAGAGCCTTAGTTAGTCGTTGTTCCTATATGGGTTTTTCATTTTCCGTCGTGAATTGCAAAAATGGACCATCGTTCACTGAACATCAATAGAAGCCCTTACCATCGTTGCCGTAGGCCAATCGATTAGTACAACTCCGGCACATATGTATGTTGAGAGAGAGAGAGAGAGAGAGAGATTGCTTACAGGCCAGAGAGAGAGAGAGAGAGAGAGAGAGAGAGATTGCTTACAGGCCAAAGAGAGATCGAAGAAGTCAGATCTGTGAGACGACGCAGATGCGCGGGATGAAGTAAAAGCCAGCAGGGCAAAGGTCGACCAAACCGTGTCTGGTTTCCAAGAAAATGAGGAAGAAGAAAATGGAAGTGAGGTTAGTAACAGAGAGAGAGAGAGAGAGAGAGAG
This sequence comes from Rhododendron kiyosumense, assembly GCA_019656275.1. NCBI lineage: Eukaryota > Viridiplantae > Streptophyta > Magnoliopsida > Ericales > Ericaceae > Rhododendron > Rhododendron kiyosumense. The sequence goes on from BPLS01000607.1 coordinate 231,528, forward strand.
AGAGAGTTCTTGAAGACTAGGGATTTTCCCTCCGGAGTCCGGCCCTCCGAAAAGAAACCAGCGTTATTCGGCTCTTGGCGCCCAAATTTCGTTGGAATTTCAAGTAGTTTCAACGCGCGTTGTGATTCGTTTTGTTTTTTCAGGGACAAAATACGAATTACCTCTACGTGGTTTGACCGTTTGGTAGATAATCTCCTTGTGTCTTGTTAATGACCAATTCAACTCCTCGTAATTTTGGACTAAAGTACAACAGTTATATTTTCCATTCAAAGTGACAGAATGTTGGCCTCACGCGCCACGCCCCTACTTCTTCTATTAAACTAGAAATGTATCTTTTTCTCCTAAAGTGATATAATTAAAAGACAATTATACCCTTGTGGGTATTCTTCTCCAATTCAATTTTCGGCTTCCTTTTTGCACCTTTGGAGAAAACAGAACACACCCTTACATTGCAAAGCTCATACTATCCGTTTAGAACAATCGATCGACATTGAGAGATCGACCGACGTTGTTTAGCGGCATTTGGCCATTGCATGCCTACGCTGTTCACCGGTGCTCCGACTACCTCCGCGCCACCGCATTGACCCACGGCTACACACACATATATACATACATAGATGGGTGTGTCCATTTATACGAGTGGTAGGGCTTTTTATTTGGCTGTATTTTAATCTTCGGAATGTCAATTTGGAGCCCACTATGACCAGTGAAGGGTTCCTCTATTTTCCCAATTTTAAGTCCGTGAATTACATCTAGTCTAGTACAATGCTTTCCCACTTCTCTGTTCTGATACATGTTTCTTGAACAAACGAATATTTGATCAAAAATTGATCCACCATTTTAATTCAAATTAGATCTAAGTATAGTTGGACAAAAAATTTGAACAAATTGTTGTCCAATTCATTTTCATGTGTGCATGTGTGGGTCTTGTAGGTAGAGATGAAGCAGTTGGGGGATAATGGGTCAGAGGGAGGCGGTGTAACTATGGAAGGAGGCGGTGGATCCGAACTGTGAATTATTGTGTCGGAGATGGTGATTGGAGAGAGAGAGAGAGAATGAATGGGTATATTTGGGTTGCTCTGTACTCCGTATTTGCAAATTGGGAGAGACGGCAAATTAGGATGTATCTAAAAGGGACAGGGGGTGTTACAATCATTTCAACAATTTTTGTTAACGGTGTTAGCTCGGCACTTTAGTCTGAAACCACGAGGAGGTGAATTGAACATTATTCAACGTTAGGAAGATAATGTGCAAAAAGTCCAAACTACATGCAGGTAATCTGTACTTTGCCTTTGTTTCAATTCTTGTGAATTTCATCATTCAAAATTGTTTTGGCAATTTTTGGATAGCGTGTGGTATGGCAATGGATATGGGCACTTCGGATAGTGTGTGGTATGGCAATGGATATGGGGATTAAAGCACCAGTGTTTGAATCGGACTGTAAAGAGGTTATTGATTGTCTAACGAAGAAAAATTCTCAGTGCCCTTCGGAAATAGCAGTGCTAGTGGATGATATGAATTGGGCATCTCAAAAGGAATGGAGCTTCTCATGGGTGCATAGAGATCAAAATCGAGCTGCTCACTGGCTTGCAAGAAATACTTTAGCTAGGAATTTTGTTTTTAATCCTAGTTGTATTGTGCCTGGGCTGGAGGGCCTCTTATCAATGGATAGGCCTCCTTAGTTTTGTTTTGTTTGTTTTCTGCTGTAATTGTCATCTCAAAAAAATTGTTTTGAATTGTCTGAATTTAAAAACAAAACTTCTTCCGGACCCAAAAGAGTTTTTTATTAAAATTTAAATCATTGATTACTGAGACGTGGGATGACATTGGACGCAAAACAAAACAATAAAAGCGTGCAGCAAGCGTGGTCGGATTGGGCTACCAAACAAGACCTCTGTTTTCCACTTTTTTTTTTAATCGACACCACATGTTTAATTTAAAAGAAATGCATCATTATAATAATCGTAAATTTTTGTTTTTTCCCTGGTCCCGCGACCCCATACCCAACATGTGCCGTGTGGGTTGCCCTCATTTTCCTACAAAAGGACAAGGGAAACCAACGCGAAATTGCATGAGAGAGAGAGAGAGAGAAGCCATGGGATAAGGTTTGCAAGTGATATCACAGAGGGAAGTGTTTGGTTTTCCGAGAAGACCGACAGCAAGTGCGTTTTTTGTCTTTTGCCCATCAACATGCCTTGCCAATAAGAAGCTTTCTAGCCTTTCTTTCATCTCTGTTAATGATCTGGCTCTTTCTGTTCGAGCTCAATCCTTTCAAACTTCTTTTTTATAATTTGAGTGTCCGGACCATCTTACGTGCACAAGTCGACTTATTAGAGATCAATTCTACCGCTCATTTGCGGGGATCTTTTCAAACTTCTGTTGATATATTGTAGTGGAGACCAAGTTTTTTTCTCATTCCATAAAGATTCAGCTGGTTAAGGGAATAAACTACATCCTGTAAGTATTTCTGATTGTACTGTATTGATTCATGGCTCTTTTCAGATTTGGTTTTATTGCTAATTCGTCCCTCTACCCTTAATTTGTACAGTTTACAACTCCAATATGGGAGAAGCTCAACATCAAATGCAACAAAAAATCCATGGTACGTACGTGAATTTTTCTTGGTTCTTTTTTTGTTTTTGTTTTTTCTTCTTATTTTCTTTGTCTTCTTAATCGGCGAGTGATTCAGTTCTTCAAGTATTGGAATTAGTGGACATGAATTTGTTCTCTTTTTGTTGTTGTTTCCATTATTTATCGTCTGCATACTAGTTGGGAAAAACCAAAAACAGGAAGGGAGCTAGTCCAGTTGGCTGGTGGGAAAAACCAAAAACAGTTGATCGATACGGTTGTCTATTTTTTCATGTATAAACTCAACTTTTGTCATTCCTATTGATATTCAAACAAGCTGATTGTTTGCGTAAATATATTATTTTGTGGGCCCTACAATATGTACGGTTCAGATTTTCCAAAAAAAACGTGCGACACAGGTGCTGTCCGGACAGCACCTTGTCCGGTTGATCGGGAAAGAACTTTTTGTCTTAAAAAAAATGTCTTCATGACAAAGATTTTGTATGTGATTCTGTTCCTTTTGTCTTATTTCTTGTTTGTAGGAAGAGTCAAATGGAAAACATTTCGGACACAAATGTCCGGACACGCACAGATTAAGACACAGAGGTGGAGCGGTTGGATGTCTATGTTCATTAGGCTGTTTTAAATACATTTGTGTTCGGATCTGTATCCGGACAAGTTGTGTCCGTAGCATTGCCGGGGATCAATCAATTAGGGTTCGAAAAAATTAAAGTTCAGTTTTTGCTCAGATACATTGAGCAAAAATTAGGTTCCCATGATTATACATCTTTTTACATGCTCTTCTTTCCTTTAATTTTTGCAGCAAACACTACTACTACTATTGTACACACTGAATTGCTTGCTTGCTTGTGTTCTACCAGTACAGGAGGAAGCCAAGGAACAAAACTCACCTCAAAATGCAAATGTCATGAACCACCACCAACCACCATCACCACCAAAACTTCCTAAACAACACAAAAACTACATGTGGTGGCTCCGGATGGCGGTCTACTCCTTCCTTGTCCTCTCCACCCAGGCAGTCGCCACGCTCTTGGGAAGACTCTATTTCGCCAAAGGCGGAAGCGGCAAGTGGACGGCAACTCTTGCCCAGATCTGCGGCTTCCCGATCCTCCTCCCATTCCTCCTCTTCTCTCCAAACACACCTCAAAAACGTGAAAACAACCGTCCCGACGCGCCCTCATCGGTAACCCTGGCTTCCCTCTACCTCTGCTTAGGTGTCTTCCTGGCTGCAAACTGCATGATGTATTCCATTGGCCTTTTATACCTTCCTGTCTCTACTTACTCGCTCATTTGTGCAAGCCAGTTGGGCTTCAATGCCTTGTTTTCTTACTTCCTCAATTCACAAAAAATCACTCCTTTCATCATAAACTCCCTTGTCATCCTCACTATATCATCCACCCTCCTTGTCTTCCAAAATGACTCTTCTGGCTCAAATAAAGTCTCCAGAGGGAAGTATGCAATCGGGTTTTTGTCCACTGTCGGTGCGTCTGCTGGATACGCGCTGTTGCTCTCCGTGACTCAACTAGCCTTCAGGAAAATACTAAGACAAGAAAATTTTCGGGTCGTTTTGAACATGATAATCTACCAATCCCTAGTTGCAACGATAGTGATTTTGGTGGGGCTTTTTGGTAGCGGAGAATGGAAAGGTTTGACCAAGGAAATGGATGGTTTCGAACTGGGAAGAGTTTCCTATGTCATGACTTTGGTTTGGACAGCTATTTCTTGGACATGTTTCTCAATTGGCGCAGTCGGGTTGATTTTTGAGGTCTCTTCTCTCTTCTCCAACGTCATCAGCACTCTGGGCCTGCCGATTATCCCGGTGGCAGCAGTGTTTGTTTTTCACGATACGATGGGTGGAATAAAGGTGGTGGCGATGTTTTTGGCGATTTGGGGATTTGTTTCGTACGTTTACCAGCATTACCTGGACGAATTGGAGTCCAAGACTAGAAGCGACCAGCATGACAGTGGAGTTTCTGAAGTTTCCCTTGCTGAAAGAGCTTAATTAGCAGTTGAATAGATGAACATAGTCCATAAAATCAGGACCCCATTGATCTGTTTAGATCACTCGAGTCAATGCAAAAGTGGCTTGAACAACAAAATTTGCTTGGTTTTGTGTTGTATGGACTTCAAAATCAATAGTACAAAATTGGCTCAAACAGTGTGAAAACGAATTAATGTCTTGATTGGACTTCCAGATTAAGGTGAATCTTTTCAGAAAACTATAGTTTCTTTCATTTTTTTCATTGGAGTTTCTCTGACATTGTGTGGCTAAATCTAGAGGTGGTAATAACATTTGGATCATATCTTGGACTTACATATATATAGAATTTTTTTTGGGGGCATATTTTATAGTCAGCGGGTAATTAGATTAGCACTAGAAAAGTTCAGTAGTTTTCTATAGCTTTAGGTCCCAACCACTCCAAGGCGGCTCGAACCCCTGCCTCCTGAATGGAGTCGAGGGAAGGTTGTCAACTGCACTAGCCAGTGAAACCTTGGACTTATATTGTTGGCTGGGATGGAAAAGTAAGAATTGACACAACCCAATTGGCTGCACAATGATTGTGACCGGTGGGCACTGCCGCACGGGCTCAGTCACATTCCAGCGGTGCCCCTAAGATCACTAAATAATACTATTCACTAACAATGTCAACAAGCAAACACTCTTTCTTTACTAATCTTCCTTTTTAAATATCTTAACTAATCTCTCCTTATACTACGTACACCTCTTATCCCTTCTTCACCATCCCCTCTTCATTCGACAAACAAGCCGTAAAGTTGTAGATGCCTCCACTAAAGTTATTTTTAGCCTTTGCTCCACTTGTTGTGATTGACAAATATTGTGGGATCTATGACTTTTGTGTTAATAAATTAGAGGATACAAAAAGTGGTCAACTAAGTAGTCATGCCGCATGCGGTGTAATTGTTATTAGTTCCCAAAAAATATGCCGTGATTAAGATAATTCACAACGCAAGCGTTAAGAATGCCAATTAAAATAGATAAGATCATGCCATAAACACATGAAACTTGAAAACATGTTTGGAAGAGTAACATCGTTATTAGTAATAATTAATAAAAACATCGCGAACGGATTTGTAGCCAATAACACTTCCTCACATCTTCTCATGAAAAATAGGAGTTTGATGCTTGCCAAAAGCGTAAGTGTTTGGTGTGGTGGTTGATGCCATTTGGACTTGCCCCACTTGTATGCGTATTTTTCTCTCATTCTCTTGTAAGTAGGCTAAACATCTATTGATGAAAATAAAATAAAAAAACCCCTAATAAAACATCACTAGTTCTGTATCTAGACAATAGGAGGGGAGGGAATCTTGGTTACTCCTGGAATCACTACTTGATCACTCTGCACCAAACTGTGATTATATTTTTAGACCCGGCTTCTCTGCAGTTGAACTGTAAAGAGGTCTCTGTCGTTTCATTGTAGTCATTCATCTTTGTATTCAACGACCCAGATTTTAATTTATGAAAGAGTTTTGTTAAAATTTGAATTGTTGAAAATACTTTTGGACGACTAGAATTACGCGGACGACACTATGTAGTCCAACAACAAATTCTAGAGAAGGAGATTCTATTTCTATCTACCAATAGTTTACTAGAAAGTCTAAACTCGCTAACTGGTTTGCCACATGCATGACTGACAATTGGAGGAGTATACAACTGGTTTCCAATCACAAAACGTGCATCGCCAAATCGACATGTGCAAATTAATGTATAAATTGTTGTGTTTTGTTTTTTTTAAACTCTGGTGTCCGAGTCAGATTAGGCACACCTCGATTAATTTTAGAGCTCAATTTTATCGCCCACTTAAAATTGAAGCAAAGCTTCGTGTGAGCAGACTCCAAAAGAGTTAAAGACTTACTCACATTCATTTTCCTACCCAATTAAATAGTAAAACTGCCCAATGCTAAAAACATCATGCTCATCTAAGACTAAAGAAGTAGTATAATCAATTGGAAAGGTTTCAGACGGGGGATGCTGCCGCTCGGCGGCATCCCTGTAAAAAGCGATACCAAGCAGTCGATATAGCTGTTTATTTAGGTTGAATCTAAGCGCATACAAATTTGAGTCGTTGATTGCTCGACAAAGATCTGAGCCATCGATTGCTGAGATGAATAGCCGAATCGGCCACTCTGCACCTGCTTTGCAGCTTCCCCATAGACCTATAGAAAAACAAACTATTTCATTCCTAAGTAATTTTAAAATTCTGAATTCTTTCACACAATGCAGCAAGACAATGGTGATTTTTACAGAGGAAGGAAATAGATCAAGGGACTAATGAATTTTTTCCCTATAAATTGGCAATAGAGCAATGCGCAAGACTCCTTTTCTCAATATTTATTTTTGTCGATCGACAAAGTAATGTCAAATATCAAAATCCAATTACACACCAACTTAGGGGGTGTTTGGGAATTCAATTTTTGCATTTTTGGATTCTCATTTTTTCATTTTGAGTGTTTGGCAACTCATTATGAGAATGGATTATGGGAGAATGGATTTTTGGTTTTTGGATTTAGAAGCAAAAACCGAAAATCTGGATTGGAGGAGTTTTTCACATTGTGGCTTTTTCCATTTTTGCCACAATTACCAAAATACCCACATTCCTCCCTTCATTTTACCAGTTTTGCCCCTCCCTCCTCTTATCCACTTCTTCCATCTGTTCACCACATCACCAGACAGCAATGTGGATATAGAGAGAGAGAGAGAGAGAGAGAGAGAGAGAGCGCGAGAGCAGATTTCAATAATATTGAATAATAAATAAAAAAATAAAAAAATGCAAGTGGCATTTTACACCTGTTAGAAGAACGTAATAAAGACAAAGGGCAATATGGTAAAAATGCAATCCGCAATTCATTTTCAACCATCATCTACCAAATACTACTACAATTTTAAAATATATTTTGTACAAATCTCCCAAACACTCTACCATACCCAAAATACATTCTGGTCATATTCCAAAAAGTCAAAAAGCCAAAATTGAAAATGAAAAGCTAAAAAGTTGGCTTCCAAACACCACCTTACAAGCTTAAAAAGGAACGGCACAAACCTAATTTTAATCAATCATGTCATCGGATTATTATCGGGGTACATGCCCCCATAGCCATAGCTCGATGAACTAGCATTTCCATCAATCGTGCCAACAGCAGACGGGTGCGTAGCTTGAGTAACATTTAGCTTCTCAAGACGGTTGTTAATCCTCGCTTGCAGCTCGAGCAGCCAAGCTTTCAGTTTTTGAGCATCATAATCGCTGAGTTCAGCCATCTTTTGTTCACACAAAGGCTTGTTTCGACGGGCTTTGGTTGTCTGAGCTAACTTCGTTCCCCGTTCCTTCTCATACTCCACTTCATCGCTTAACGAAGAGAGTTGTTCATTAAGCTCATTGATGCTATTACTACGACAACCATCTATTGCTCCATTAGAGTCTTCGTCTGCGGATTGAGGGTTGGTTTCCAATACACGCCTAGCAATCGCCTCAATGTTAGGGTGAGCGAACGAGAAAGGCTTGCCTGAAGGAGAGAAGATAAGGATGGCGAGCTGAGTGCCACAAAGAGTACAAAGCTCACTACCCTTCTTGTAAAGGCCGGATCGGCGTTTCGAAAAGGTGATGAGGCGATCTTCTTCGCTCTCACGCCTTTTCGAGGTGTCGATTCTTTGGCGACCCTTTGTCTGCTTGTTGTTATCCATATATAGTCGAATGCTTTTGGAAAACGGTGCTCCAAAGCAAGAAAATATGGTGATGCTTTCTTTGTTTTGGTAGTTCATATTTATAGAGGTTATGCAACACGAGAATATATGCTTTGGTTACCCCTGTGAGTGGTCCCAATTTCGGATATATGGCTCAATTCCTTTGTAGAATCTAAGGTATTACCATTTTTTTGTTAATAACCGGATATTTGAGCCAGTTTACACGCATATCAACTAATTTTGGAGCCATAAAAGTAATGACGGACCGGGAAAACCCTCTAGTGGCCCCAAGGTTTGGATCTTTGGCCTCAGTAATATTCGAACAAAGTGAACTCATAGAGGAAAAACATTTATTAACTTTCTCATGTCCACTTAGCGAGTTAAGATACTGTACTCTTTTATGCCTTGTTCTCTTTACAATTCAAAAAGATTTTTTCAAAAAATTCCCCATAGATTCCCTCTACTTCTAACATTTCTCTCTCTATATCTCTCTATTTATTACCCCTACTATTTTTCAAAAAAAATTTCAAACACCAATCTAAACACAGCAGAATTGTACCTGTTCCCCTTTATTTTGATTAATAAATTTCTTTCTTTTTCATATTAAAAAAAAGATACTACATTTTTACTTCCTAATACATAGAAAGACAAATTGCCTATCTTTTTCATTGACAAAATGTGAAAGAAGTTATTGTATTAATTAATTGCAAGAGAATCCAATTCTGCATTTTGACTTCCAGCTTAATTAAAAGATTGATTAGCTCCTTAGTTTTACACCAATGAAATATATTTAATCTTCCTCTAGTCAATTATTTTCTTTCTGCTTTGACTTTTATTATTAGGATATAAAAGATTGGAATCTTTTAAAATCAACTCCTTTGACTTGTTGCGTTAGTCGGTATTTACTGTTATACTTCTTTTGTATAGTACTCCATTATTGTGCAAAATATAAAAAGTTCAATTATTATTCAACCATAAACATCGATCTACACAAATTCAAATTTTTTTTGGGGGCCCACATATACTGAAGGTGTAGTGTATGTGGACCCCAATGAAATATATAAGTTGATTTTTGTAAACTTATACTCAATGCAAGATGGCCGGGGCCATAATAGTGGTGAGAAAATTTTACCGCTGCGTGAACAGAATTTAAACTCGTAACAAGTAACAAATACTTGTATTACCAGAGTTCAAGCTGTTTGATGAGTAGGTAAGTGGCCAGCTTTTCAAAAAAATGGAAAATACTAGTGTGCATGGTAAACAAAGATCATTTCATGTACCCTTCCTCAAGTTGGCAAGGGAAAAAAGTATGACAACAAGTGAAAAAACAGAAAATATATATAGAAACCAGACAACCGAATTATGAAACCTCCGGAAAAACAAACGAATGGTCCAGATTTTAAGAAATTCTTTCAGAAAAGAGTTTTTGTCTTCCAAGGAAGAGTTCTGGACCGTTGATTTAAAAGATATAACTAATTTAAAAAAATTTGGGAAAAATAAAATTGGATATTTCTTTTGGGATGGAGGGAGTATTGTTTTTTTTTTTTTTTAAATATTCCCAGAAGAAACTTGGTTTTCCATGACTCAAATCTTCCACTATGTGGAATTTATTAATTAAGTACTCAAAAATACGTTTGCACAGCCACAGGTGTAATTAATGGGAAATTGGACTCCACATTTAATGCTTAATTGATTGCTTAAGTATTCAAATTTCAGTCAATGTCCATTAAGTGCATGCATTTGTTGTGAATTACCGACTAATTAAAATGGAGATTAATTAATTGAAAAAACGCCTTCATTTGCGTCCAAATGGTTTGACCTCACATACAGTTAGTCGAGGCTTAGCAAAGAGTAATTTATTCCCTTTAACAAAACTTTCTTTACAACGGGCCTAGCAAAGAGTAATTTATTCTGTGTCTCCCCAAAAGTGCCATGGGTACTCTTGGGGATGTTTCAGAAACCATTAAAGATATTCGTTGTTTCGATTCGTCTTGGTGACCGGTGAGACAATCAAAATTATGAACAAATCTAATACAGTAATAAATAAGAACAAAATAAAAAAATTTCTTAACCGAAACCGTATCTCCTTCTAGACGAGTTCTCGCATTAATGAGGGGGTGTTTCCAATAACAAAAATATTATAAAAAACTTAACGCATTTTATCGTATCGTTTTCACTAAAATTTTTTTTTCAGCATTTTACCATATCGTTTTCACTAACAAAAAAATTGTCGACAATTTTTTTTTACTACAAAAACTTTACTCATAAACTCATTAACAACTTATTCACTATCAAAAATAACTTGACAATTTTGAATAATTTATTTACTACTAAAAACACTTAGACAATTTCTTAACCTCAAATTTTTTACTATCGCAAATATCCTGATAAAGCACCTTGATGGGTCACCACCCGTGGGCTCCGCCTATCTCCACCACCGCCCGATTAAGATAATCTTTGTCCGTTTTTTCTGATCGCTACGTGCACACCTATCGGACACACCTATGACGTAACGGTATCTCAGATTTCCACTTCAAATGCGCCAAGTATCCCCAGGGAAGGGAGGGATAGAATCCTTCGGGTCCAAGCAACGGTTCTCTTCTCTCTCTCTCTCTCTCTCCACAAAAAACGGTTCTCTTCTCTCTCTCTCTCTCTCTCTCTCCACAAACACTCCGTCGACTCGAGAGTCGAGACACACATAAATGTGTACGTATGAGTAAAAATCTGACAGGATACACAGAGAGCTTCGAATGGCGACGAAGCCATCAACGTGCTTTTTGGGCAACAGATGGAGTAGTACTGTCCCGAGCTACTGTAATAGGGACTCGAATTTGCGCTTCTGTCCTTTGCCTGCTCACCGTTTCTATCCTGCTTATTGTAAGATGCGGCAGCGTAACTTCAGGTTTCTCAACCGCATTTTTTTTTTCCCTCTGCTCCGTTGATCTGTCTTATTCAATTCGATGATTAGGTTTATTACGTTCTTATTCTTAAACGAGGAATCTTTGGTGTTAATTTTTTTTTTTGGGTCAAACGGAAATTCATCTTTGGTGTTATTGTGAGGTGTGTTGATTGATGGTTTAGGCCTTATTTTGTCCTATTGCTTTATTTTGTTCTATTGCTGGTATTCTGACTTGGAGTGGAGCTTTTGTGTTAGAAATTAAAGGAACCCCTAAATGTCTTACTGTAGGCTACTAGGCTCTACTTTTACTGCCATTAGGCAGAAGGTTTGAATACTTGTGAAACTTCATTAAAGGCATTGGAAACGATCTGGAAAGATTGGTAGTCAGGTCTGCACTGAATAATGAGGTCATCTGCAAAGGAAATATGGCTAATGCCCGAATCCTTGCACCCGGGGTGATAGGAGAAATGCTGAGAATCAATGTAATGCTGATAAATTCTTGAAAAGAATTGCATAACTATAGTGGCGGAACTAGGATTAATTTGGCCGCAGGGGTGGTACTGTTCAATGGAAATCTAGTTATAGAAGAAGAAAATTCATAGAATTAGGTTTTTTGGTGTTGGTTTTTTTTGTGAAAAAGAAAATTGCACACTGCCTCCATCACCTCTTTTTCTTTCCACTCTTCTCTCTTTGAAACTAAGAGAAATTTCAATTTTTCTTACAATTCCTCTCTCGAAAGGTTAGGAAATTGACATGTATTCATCCTCTTCTGAAAATTAGAATCTCCATCAGTATATCCAGACCACTAGGTTAAATATCCAAACCATAAGTAACCCTAAGAACAATGGAGTCGAAACTACCCTAATGGAACAAGTTAAATGGCAAGAACATAAATTCTAATAACAATACGATCCATGATCAGGGTTTGCCTTGGCCCTTAGGTTATCCTGTTTAGCTTTGACAACTTTTTTGCTTGCTATATTTCCACACCTTTTGGAGTGCATATGCTTTCGCCACTCTTTGGAGGAGAGATTCTCATAGCCAGGGAAATGGCGATCGTGAAGGCAAAGGGTTTGACGGATGTTTGAGTGTGACATTTTTTAGAATTAGAATTTACTGAGTTCATTTGAATCTTTATGCGACTGGTTGATATGCCTCTATGTTGCATATGCCGATAGAAAGGAAAAGAAACGCAACATCAAACCAATACGTTTTAAAAATAGAGTTTCTTCTTTATTGTCCTCTCCTTTTTCTCGTTTGGTTCTACACAAACTACTGAATTCCTTGGTCATACATGTGAATGTTTGAACTAGATGTGGGACTTGGTGAGAGTAGGTGTTGTTTTTCGCTTTGTACAGCTGACCTGGCCCAATAATTTATTTAAGATTTCTCTTATTAAGTGTAGCGAAACTCTATTTTTAAAACGTATTGGTTTGATGTTGCATTTCTTTTCCTTTCTATCGGCTTTTTCATTAAGGTATGGGGTGCATATTTTTAGTCCTTGTAGTGTATTGTTATGCAACAAATTTACTCATTGACATTTCTGCAGTTCACAACAAAAGAAATCGGCCAAAAAGGCTACTCCCGATAGGCTTCCAACAAACGCAAACCTCCAGCAAAATGTTGAAGAGGACTCCAAATTAGAAACCTTGTCAACAGATAACATATCCAGCTTGAAGTATGAAAATAAGTCTAATGATGGCGTTGATACCATTTTAGCTGCTGACAATACAAATGAGAAAGATGTGGATAGTCTGACTGTGCTGCACCAGATTAAACCTTCGGTATGATCTAATAACTATGAATGCAATGGCTGTTAATTTTTGCGTGTCTCCTGATTTTTTTTTGTATGTCTCTTATTTCTCTAGCTTTTTAATTCCTGTCCTGTGAGAAAACAAATATTCTCTATGTATGTCGCGGTCATCCATGGGCTAACAAGATCACCTTGAGAAGTAAAACATTTCTATAATTGCCAGTAGTACAACAAAGCAAGCTGATTGTACATAGTTCTTGACTATCAGGTTTTTATTTAACTCAACTCACGTCAGCTAATTCATCGCTCAAATACTTGGGACAGATTGAGATTTGGCCATGAATTTTAATGCAATGCTAATTTTATCATTACAAGACAGAGACAATTGATACGCTTCCCTCTTGATAACTGGTGGTGAAGAATACCACTTCCTCACAGTCGTTATTTTTCTAATTCTTGTCATTTTCAGTTTGGTCCATGCATTATTTCAAATAGAAATTTTATGCCAATTGGACTCTAGAATAGGTGTTCAATATTGCCTTCATAGTAAAAACCTGGATGAGATGTATCTAATCCCATCCATCTCTCCTTTCTTTTGGTTTGTGAGGGATTAACACATGAAATCATGATGTATAAAACATAAGAGGAAGAATCGAGGGTACAATGTGATATGGTACAATGTGCTTAGGTCAGCCTTTAATATTGTATCATGAACGCCATCTGTCTTGCTGTTCCATTGATGCTCAGTGCTTAGCATTTACGGCACGGTCTACTCAAACAAAAATCAGAAATTGATGATTTGGTAATTTGGCATAGTCAATGTTTATTATTGACAATCTTATTGCTTATTGCTATGAAATTCGTGTTCAGTACAATTGATTGGGTAATAAGTACGTATATTTTTCTTATTTGTTAGTCATTTATCCTTGTTTTGTTTCTCATTTATCCTTGTTTTGTTTCTAAAATATTCCTGCAGTGTTACCTTTATAATGCATGATATTCAAAGTTATGCTGATATTGCGAGAAGCCCATTCGCTTATTTCTTTGAAGAACTTTTTTGCCTCTCTGTTATGTGGTTCGAATCTTCTTTGTCTATCATTTCCTGACGCACATTGCTAGTTCTTGTGAATGATGAATATCTCTAATTGTTTGATTTGTTACTAATGGAAATCTTCTTGGGCCTAATTGGTCAAGGCCTATGAAGCATGGGTACATCTAAAACCCTGTCATACTCGTTACCGAAATGTACTGGCCACCGGTCCTGGTACTTTGCATGTACTTCTAATTACATATTGGGTATACAATACCGATATTTCTGTATGACTTTTGTCGTACCCAGAAAGTATCCTACTGTTTATCAAGTCGTACCCTGCACATAGATGAAGCTAAGTTGATAAGACTTCCTCTTTCTATGCTTAGCATGATTGTACAGCAACAGCAACAGAACCCATGTAGTCCCCAATAATTGGGAGTATGGGCGAGGGAGGATTGGAGACAGACCTAACATTTGGCAATATGTACAAAGTGACTTGTACTCAAAATACCATTGAAACATTGGCCCCCCATCAGCATGATTGTAGAATAAAGATTTTGGTCTATAATTTTTTTTTTATTATTATAATGGCGTAAAACCATTCGTGTTAAAGTGTTATTTGATGTTGGATTCTTAAATCGCTGAAGTCATTTTGTTATTTCCTTTATTGGTAATGTAATTATTACATGCAATAAATTGCTCTAAATTTTAAAATACATTTGTTTTAGTCGTACCATAGCCATACCTGGACCTTATATATTTTAGGTTTCTCTGTATTGATGTAATTGTTGTACCAGTACCCATACACATGCTTCTTAGGTCAAAGTATATTCAATCTTGGATGCATAATTTTTTTGGGTACTTTTGCTTGTTCTTAAACCACTTGCATCTTATTTTTCTTTAATTGCACGTAGGGCTTCTTCACATATCCGGGAAGCACATGTAAGTTACATTGATATGTGTTAAAGTATCAAACTCAAAATCGATTGACAATGAATGGTGAGGTTGCCTAGGCTCATATACTAGTTTTGGAGGTTATAATTAACTAATATTGGACAAGCTTAACGTTCCCCAGGACGTGGAGAGGTAAACAAAGGACCCATAACATTGGGATCACAACGAAACAAAAGGTGCGCTTAAGGCACAAACAACGGGGCAATTAATCAAGAGAGTCTTGTCCAAAAGCCTAGCTTGCTCTGATATCATGTTTAAGTATCTAACTCAAAACCAATTTGCAATGAATGGAGAGGCTGCCTAGGTTCATAAACTAGTTTTGGAGGTTAAAATTAACCAATGTGGGACAAGCTCTAACAATATGATTTCGGGATTTTGAATTATTTGCTGCCAAGTTTACAATTTCTTGAAATACACAATAATTTGCGCTGTATCGATGATTCAATATTTTGTGTTCTGATGTAAATCATCTTCTAGTTGCACCCTTTTTTGTTAATGGTGTCAAAGTTCCCGTTAAAGACTCTGAACGATCAATTACCGCATTGGAAATTTTTGGTTTGTTTTTACCCAATTATGCTCATCTCAAGAGACAGAATCTTTTTGGGTGGTGAATTCTAAAGAGTTCTGATGCATAGTTGACTCTAATTTCACCTTTGCAGGATACTCTCAGAAATAGTCTCTATTTGTAGATAAATGCATCTGTCTTTTCACTCTACTGCTCATGAAAGAGTTCTTGTATTATACAGATAAGTCAATCTTGATCAATTGTTGACAGAAATACTCAAGCTTGTTCTGTTTAACAGTCAGTGGTTGCAGACGGTGGAGAGGAACTCTCAAGCGTTCATCTTCCAGATTTGATAGGCATGATAAGGAATGCGGAGAAAAGTAGGATATTCCCACTCCATGCTTCTGGCGTGTTGTATCTAGTTTCTATTTTGTTTTTCGGGGTCAATTAATGTAGGTGTAATAACTTATTTTTGTGATTACTTTTATGGCATCATAGATATAATCCTCCTTAACCAAGCTCGAGTTCGTGCACTTGAAGATCTCGAAATCATTCTCAATGATAAGCATGCTTTACAAGCACAAATCAACATTTTAGAGATGAGATTAGCAGAAACTGACGCAAAAATTAGAGTTGCGGCCCAAGAAAAGATACATGTGGAACTACTGGAAGAGGAATTGCAAAAGCTGCGAAGTCAGTTATTTACTAGGGGTGGCACCGGTGGAAACATGCAAGATGTGCATGAAGAAAACCGTCTTTCAGATAGGACCAGTGTTCATTCTTTTAGTGAGGAGCTTAGTTCACTGAAGAAAGAAAATATATCCCTTAAGGATGATCTAGAAGCCCTGAAAAAGGAGCTTAGTGATGTCAAGGGAACAGATGAACGTGTTCTAATGCTGGAGAAAGAACGGTCATCCTTGGAATATGCACTAAAAGAGTTGGAGATTAAATTCTCTGCTTCGCAGGAAGATGTTTCAAAACTTTCTAACTTGAAGTTTGAATGCAAAAGCTTATGGGAAAAGGTGGAACATTTGCAGGAATTGCTGGATAAGGCAACCAAACAGGCAGATCAAGCTATTTCAGTCATACAGCAAAACCAGGAGCTTAGGAAGAAGGTTGACAGGTTGGAAGAATCTCTTGGAGAGGCTAATGTCTATAAATCATCATCAGAAGAATTGCAACAATATAATGAACTCATGCAACAGAAAATAAAAATTCTGGAGGAACGTCTTCAAAGGTCCGACGAAGAGATACATTCTTATGTCCAGCTATATCAAGAATCTGTGAAAGAATTTCAGGATACACTTACTAGTTTGAAAGAAGAAAGCAAGAGAAGGGCACTGGATGAACCTGTAAATGATATGCCTTGGGAGTTCTGGAGTCGTTTACTGCTTATGATTGATGGTTGGTTTCTTGAGAGGAAAATCTCAACTGATGATGCAAGCCTTTTACGAGAAATGGTATGGAAGAGGGATGGTCATATTTGTGATGCATACATGGCATGCAAAGAAACAAATGAGCGTGAAGCTATCGCTACATTTCTCAGACTGACATCATTACCAAAACGGTATTACGCTCTGAATTTATGTGGCATATATTGTATGGGTATAACTTCTGCCATTGCCAGGATAGTAATGATATTCTTTAACTTAAGTTTCTTGTTGATCTTTAGTGCAGGATTGCATGTTATTCATATCGCAGCTGAGATGGCCCCAGTTGCTAAGGTGAACATTTGTACAAAGTTATCAATTTCATATTTCCTGTACTATTCCTATGGACATATATGACTGACATTTTCAGTGATTTGTTCTAGGGTAAGATCAAATTGCCTAAATTGTCAGTATTTAGTTATTTTGCATGATTGTGAACTCTTATTATATGTTACGGTGCCTATGGTGCTTAGAGGTTGTTTCTTCATATTTTTGCTTACAGGAAAGAGGTATAACTGTATAAGTCAGGGGAATGGCTGAAGTAGCTTTTTTATTTACAGTATTGGAATACATGATTGGATACTCAATACTATGCATCATATTATCAAATTATCAGCTCATTCCAATCAAATAGATTGAAGGACAACCATATGGAGAAGGAATAATGAGAACAAAGAAATTTGGTTGCGAAAACCCTGGACAACATGTAGAAGTTTTTAAAAAAAGTGTCATGATAACTGATAAGATATTAAAGAAGTGGCCTGTGTTGTCATTAATTAAGCATATAATATGCCTGGAAAAAATGGCGTATTAGATTAACAGGTATTGACTATTCTTAATGCTGTCCTGAATAAACCAGTGAAACGATAATACAGGTATTTAATCCTTGCTATTGGAAAGCCATTTAGACTTAAGATAGCAAAATAAGTAGATCGGGCACCCCACCTCCTATAAAGCAAGAGGAGGCCTTACTAATGAAGCTTGACTAAAAGGTGCGTTCACGCGCACTTCCATTTTCTTCACTTGGTCAGCGCCCGTGATAGTGATAGGAATATGGAGAAGAAGCATAAAGTGAAAATTCTTTCCCGAACCATCTGCCACTGTTGCAATAGAGTCATAGACCATCATCAGGTAGTTACATTTTCTACATATCTGAACTCTGAAGATCTTTGAAAGTTCTTGGAACAGAAATAATGTTCTGTTTTTCCGGAACCTACAGCTAGGTTGGAAGATAAGCACTCTGAAAGTTCTTAGAACAAACAAAATGTCCTGCTTTACCTTATCCAACCTCTAGGTTGGAGGATTCTCAACAAAGAGTTCATTCATTTTACTCCCTCCGTTCCAATTTGAGAGTCCATTATTTCTTTTTAGGTTGTTCCAAAATGATGGTCCTTTTCCAAAAATGGAAGGAAATTTTTGGTGATTTTCCAAAAGTGTCCCTCACAATTGAATATAAGTGTTATAAAGTAAGTAAAATATAGGGGTAATGGTGGAAATAATAGGTAATATAGGTGTAATCATTGCTTGTCCCCTAAAATAGTTGGAATTCCCAAGAGGGACTCTCAATTTGGAACGGAGGGAGTAAAAAAAGTGGAGTCACCCATCACTCTTATTGGGAATAAGATGGGAGTTTGGATCGGCAACTTCAGCTGCTAGCGTTGGCCACTGTTACCTTCCCAGATCTACATATTCAAGCCTTTTGCCAATGGCCACTGTTACCATCCCAGATCTACATATTCAAGCCTTTTGCAACTTGATTGGCATCACATAGTTTGTGATACTGAGCATAACCTTTCCGAGATGAGAGTTATTAGCTGATAGCCTGATACTTCGTACCTTGGACTCTTGCTTCCCATCATCCCAATGCCTGCACGTGGATTGATTTTTTGAGCTTTTGTCATTGCTTCAGCTTACATGTTGACCTTCTTTAAGTTGGGTATTATAGTAAGTTCTATGCAGACATAAAGCATTTCTTATCTTTACCCCCCCAACAATTGATTTCAAATTTTAATTCTCTTGGAAAATCTGTTGATAATTTCCTACCTTTCTTATATATTATTCTTGATATGATCAAAGGTTGGTGGTTTAGGTGACGTGGTGACTGGTCTTTGTAAAGCATTACAGAAGAGAGGACATCTTGTTGAAATTGTTCTTCCCAAGTATGATTGCATGGAATATGAGCGTATCCGTGACTTGAGGGTATGATAGTTTTGAGAGAATGCTCATATATTTAACTGATTAATATTTCTTATAAGCTTTTGTAATAACATAATTGGTTACCATGTGCAGGCCCTAGATGTAGTACTAGAGTCCTACTTTGACGGTCGCTTTTTCAAAAATAAAGTCTGGGTTGGTGTCGTTGAAGGTGAGACTTTTTAAAACTTTTTCTCAATATACGTAGATTTCGGGGTTTCATGTTTGTTATAAATTGATTTTGCAGGCCTTCCGGTCTATTTTATTGAGCCTCTTCATCCTGATAATTTTTTCTGGAGGGGACAACTTTATGGGGAGCAGGATGACTTTAAACGTTTCTCATTCTTTAGCAGGGCAGCCCTTGAATTGCTTCTTCAAACTGGCAAGAAGCCAGACATAATTCATTGCCATGATTGGCAGACATCTTTTGTTGTATGGATGATTTAGATAGTTTTTTCTACTTTCTTCCTTCTTTAGACGGTTATGTTGATTACTTTGGAACCCAATTGAAGTAGTATGCTGTCTTTTTCAGGCCCCACTTTATTGGGATCTATATGCACCAAAAGGATTGGATTCAGCAAGGATATGCTTTACGTGTCACAATTTCGAGTATCAAGGAAGTGCACCTACTTCACAATTGGCATCTTGCGGCCTTGATGTTCACCAGCTAAATAGACCAGATAGGATGCAGGACAACTTGTCACATGATAGGGTTAATGCTGTTAAGGTTGTAGAATACTCTTGGCCGGTTAACTTTTGGAGGTGTTTTTTAATCTCTCTCTTCTTTTACATGTTCCTGTTGTCTTTTTAGGGAGCAGTTGTGTTCTCTAACATAGTGACAACAGTTTCACCAACTTATGCACAAGAGGTTCGAACTGCTGAGGTATGGATCTACCTGCAGTTGCACTTACAATATTTTATTTTGTATTTCTGGTAAAAAAAGCCTTGGTAGTTGCTTCTTTCTTCTTTACTTTGACAAGCAAGTATTGAGGGGACACTCCTAGACTCAAACTTACATTCTCATGCTTGATAGCCTGAATTTTTACCTTTGCACGAAGCAATGCACCCCATCTCATCTCAATGTTCTCATCACCCAAAACCTTGAAATCTTAGACAACCCTTATTGTGCCTATAAGGCCGTTGAGCTCTTAATGGGTTTTTAGGCTTTGTGCAAGGACTTAGTATCTTTTGTTGAGCTGTGTTTATTTAACTCTTAGTAGCACGAAGCGGGAGCGGGGGCGGGGGAGCGGAGGCACCTAGAAGCTCGTAAGGTTGGGAGCACCTAAGAAGCGTATATAGATTTCATATAAATACGTATATAAAGTATCTTTAAATACTTAACCATTGAAGGAAAAGTGATTACTTATGAGAATTTTCATGATCTTAGAGGGTACTTATAGGAAGTTAGATATTTTCAATTTGCAAAACTTCTTGAGTGATAGGATTTTCATATTTTTATTTCCATAATGGCATAACTCCCTTAAGAATAAGAGAATAGTTGCCTTAACCACCCAATAAGCTCCCATGTTAGTTGGGAGCGAGCTCCAGTCTCAAAGGGAGCGAGCTCCCGTCAAGCTCCCATCTTGGGAGTGCCGATTCGAGCTGCCGTTTTGGGAGCGCACCCATTTTAGAAGGATCCTGCTATTAAGATTTAACTACCTCTTAGAGGACCTGTGGGGTTCTCCATGGGTTATGGATGCTCTGTGTTTTTCTTTTTGAGCCTTTTTTTTTAATGCATGCTTTGGGGCAATAGTTGATCAAAACTAGAATGAGGCGAATTAGGAGGGTCTACACTCTTCGCAGTAATGTCAGTTTAATTTCATTTTACTTCTTTAATTGGTACCAAGTAGTTCCGAGATGCCATCAAAAGTTTCAGTAGACTTTTCCTTTCTTCATTTTGGATCTCTAATCTTTCTTTCTGATGTTCATTACATTGTCTTCACTCGTCAGCACAATCCGTCCATAAGTCACATAATGTGGAAGTGGAAGCAAGATCATCCTTTGTGAAAATATCTTTTGTGCAGGAGCGCCCCTAGCTCATCTATGTTCATTTTAAACATATTGGAAATGAATATGTTTTTATCAGTAATTTATCAAATTTAAGAAGTAATAGTTTTTTAAATAATGTAACTTTACGATTTAACACTCATGCGTGATGACTCCACTTCTTGTGTATGGGAAAAATCCGCAAACTACACCCGAATTTTCTCTGAAAGTGGCAGTTGAAAACTTGGCGCGCAGTTCAAGTGGCTTACCCAACGGATTATGTTACCTAGATCCCTACCACTCCCTCACTCAACTGGCAGATTGAGGCTTTTGTCCTGAAGTCTGGGTTAATTTGTGTATTTTGGTGGACTATTTTGCGATATGTGAAACTAATGGGACGAATTCATCAATTAACTTAGACTGTTTTGCACAGACCTCATGCAGAGACACTTTTCCAGACATTTGGCTCACCCAGGCTCTATAACTTAGAAGCAAATAAAAAATAAAGCCACAATGTTTGAATATGTGGCATAACTGTGACGCTGTTACTTTTGCAGTACAACTTACTGAGAACATTTACTTTTTCTTAAAGCTTCTCAGTGTAATATTAGTGAATGTGCAATATAGGGTTATAGAAATTTTTTCAACAACATTGAAAGAACTAAGATTGCTGAATTCATTATTCAATGTTATTAATTTATAAACTATAGATGAGGTTGTGGTAAGCTGATGGGCGACGGCAAATATCAAACAGAGCCAAACTACGTATGTTTATGCTCAAAAATTGCAATTTACGTATAAAGTGTCTTGGGAGCAACACAATCCACCGGCCAAATTGAGATGACTTGGGTCAGCTGTGTTCAATGATATGGAGTTAAAAATAGGCTTCGATTGTTGGTTTGTATCCATTTACAACAAATGTTGCACCTTCACATGTTAGTGAGAGCCTTGTGCACTTGATACTACCATGTTCTAGTGTCCTTGATTTTCGATGTTGGTTAATCTGTGTTTCGTTAATCTTAATAGGGAGGACGGGGACTTCATGTGACCCTCAATTCCCACTCGAAAAAGTTCATAGGAATACTGAATGGAATTGACACTGATGCATGGAATCCAGCCACCGATACTTTTCTCAAGGTCCAGTACAATGCCAGTGATCTCCAGGGGAAAGCAGAAAACAAAGAAGCTATAAGAAGGCATCTTGGGCTTTCTTCTGCAGATGTTAGACAGCCATTGGTATTCCTATTTTCTTACAGATCTAGCCTTTTTATGCAAGTAACCGAAACATATTGATTTTGTGTTTTCATAGTAGAAGTAGTTTCTTTCCATAAGACGTTATGCCATACCGGTACTGTTTTTCTAATTGATTAACATCAAAATACACCCCAAAATAAGCTGCGACTGTGTGATACATCAATACAGTCAAAGTCTACGTTGGTAGCCATGAAATTGATGCGATGACTTGATGTCATTCGGAAATAATAAAGATCATAACCGTTACTAACGAGTGAATAGTTGCAGTGTATTAGTTTTCTTAATACCATTTGGTGTGGTATGTCTTTGAATAGGTTGGTTGCATTACAAGATTGGTCCCACAGAAGGGTGTGCATCTTATTAGACATGCAATATATCGGACAATGGAGTTGGGTGGACAGTTTGTACTTCTTGGTTCAAGCCCAGTGCCGCAAATTCAGGTGACTATGTGCTACACTTTGTGCTATTATTGATTCCCCAATTGTTGACATCAGAGAAACAAAATTGATCAAAGCAAAATGTTCTTCACTTGGGACAGTTACTGTAGAGTGGGGGGAATATGTTATTTCGAATTTGTGGGTCTTGATATTTGTGGAGGTTTCAATTTTGTTAAAACATCCAACTCATGACCAATTGGCAATAAGTGGAGAGGCCGTCTAGGCTCATATACTGGTTTTGGGGAAGATAATTAACCAATGTGGGACAAACTCCCAAGATTCCCCGCACGTGCGACCTTCGACTCGCACGTGGAGAGGTAAACAAAGGATCCATAACACGTGGATCACAACAAACAACGATGCACTTATGACACAAATAAAGGGGAACAAATTCTCCGAAACCCTAGCTCTGATATCATGTTAAAGCATCCAACTCAAACCCAATTGGCAATGAATGGAGAGGCTGCCCAGGCTCATATAATAGTTTTGGAGAAGATAATTAACTGATGTGGGACAAACTCCCACAAATTTGATTTACCATTTCATCATATAGAGTTGTTGAAATTCATCTTAGATTTTCGAAATGAGAATGAAGGTGCAACAAAAAGTAACCCCTAGGACTTGTTACATTCAAGTAAAATCTAACTGTTTCTAGAGAGAGCTGAACTTTAATAAATATGATGCTTAGAGTCCAGCAACAGGGTTTATGTTTGAATAAGAGGAACCCATAAAAGGGGAATTTAGAAATACGTGGAACTTGAAGTTGAAGATAATGCTTACTAAATAGAAACATCAGCATAAATGAAAGGACAATGAATATTAAACCATATAATTCGTAAAACAATCTATTTGTAGCGCCCCAAGCAGATCACAGGTCTAGTACTTTAATTTGATCCACAAGCCATACTAGATGGCCCAAAATGCTTAAGCCCAAGGTACTAGTAGTAGCTTACATGGTTCCATGTGGGACGGGGTATAACATATTTGCCAAATAATACCCGCCTAGGTCCTCCTCATGTGGGTAGCAGTACGATAACTGGAGTTTGCTGCATATCATGCTTTGATCTGTTTGTTTAGATAATTGAATGACAGATCTGGCGAAGATTTTTGTGAACATTCCAGGTTTATCCTTGTTTTATTCTGCTTGCGATAACTTCATTCGTATGCTAGTTTTGACCACTTCCAACATTTTATTTTACGGCTTATCTAATCTTTAGATCCTTAAAAATGGGTTAGTTTCAAATTTGTCCCTTGAAGTTTAATTGTATCAATTCAGTCCTTTGACAGTTCTTCCTCAATGTGTCCTTGTGGTCAATCAAGTTATGTATTTTACTTGGATGCTAGAAATATGAGAAGGATCTGATTTTGCGCATGGCAGTATATTGACAAACTCATCTGGTACCATGAACCGTACCAAGATCCAAGACCCAAAACCAAAGCACCAACGAACCACCACCCCTAACTTACCGTCCAGCACCTCCATAGAACCACCAAGACCCATCACAAGTGATATATATATATATATATAGAGAGAGAGAGAGAGAGAGAGAGAGAGA
>BPLS01000608.1:0-19784 GCA_019656275.1 Rhododendron kiyosumense
AAAAAAAACACAAAATCTAACAACCAAAAATTCTCTCGGCACAGAGACACATGATCAATTTTCGGGACAGATAAGATCGGAACCCAGAAACACCAGAACAGGCTCCCTTCTCTTTTGCATAAAATTTTTTGTACGCATGTATTTACGCGGTCCCCCACACACTCCCTTTTCTATCTTTTCCTCCTCTGTTTTATTCATCCTGGAGTCCCCCCCACTCTCTCTACCTTTAAAAATGTTTCCACTCGAACAATATATGTAGATAAAAGTTGATCCCATGTCATTTTCATTTGCTTATCATACTTTCTTTGTTTGAGTAATCAGCAAAGTGAAGAAACTAATTCAAGATTTCAATCAATAAAGAAAAATAAGTGCGACCGCCAGCGCGAAAATGTACTACAGTAATAATTATTTGTAGGACAAGTTTCCGATCGATATCGTTCATCTTGGGTTTGGTCCAGTTTGAGTGTTTTTCGGATTCTCTTTTGGGTGTACACAATAAACGATCGATATCGTTTCATCTTGTAAAAATCATCAACTAAATGTTCATGTGAAAAGACAGCTTGATCACACATCAATAGCCTCATCAACACCGTAGATTTGTGTGAGAAAAAATGTAGGACAAAATATAATTTGAAACTTAAACAATCCATTTTCTTCATGCATAAATTTGTGTTATATCGTAGAGTTATCGGCAATCGATCATACTAGTTTTTTTTTCTTGAATAAACTACTTGACGAAATCTACGTAACGTAAGACTTTGATTATTGTTTTGGGTCTGAAAGGATCCCATAAACTTACCAAACTGAACCAGATTGGACGGAAGCTTCATACTCAACTGTGGATCTCTTTTGAAAATCTAAACTCGCCCAATTGATTGGATTTTTACCTATGTTTTGTTGGATTAGGGTTCACCACTTGATTATAAGTTCATAACTAATCCCTCAAGGGTTAAACAAGAAGTCAAAAACAGTGCCAAAAAGTGCAGAGGCTCCAGCAGTGGAGAATATCCTACGCTATAAGACAGATAATTTGTGTGAAATTGTATTGAAAATATATCTTAAACTATTAAAATTCGTAACAGTTTGAGGGCATTATTGAGGACTACGTGACCAAGTTGGAGGGTAGCAGTCAACGTTGTAGCGATACCACTGGTTGTTGGTGACCTTTAGGCCTCAAAGATGTGACAATGCACAGTATCCAACTAACAGTAGTTGCTTTTCAAAAAAAAACTACTGTAACAGTAGTTGGATACAGTATCAGAGATCTTCAAAAATGAATGATTCTGCCTACAAAATACCCTTGAAAAAGACACACAAAAGTTAAAGCAAATTCTCATTTTCTGAAACCTTTTCCTCAAGTTTCCACTTCATTGATTGAATTCTGGTGAGAGCGATCATCATCATTCAGTCCCATTCCCCCCTTCCATAATTCCATGTCCCTTTCATCTGCTTCACTAAGACCTGAAATTTTTCAGGGTGGGGTGTGTATCATGTAATGTCTGTTCAACGTATTCAGGCCATCTATTTCGGTTTTAAACGGCTTGAATTTGAAGAAAGAAAAAGAAGAGAGAATGATGAAATGAGAAGAAAGAAAGAGTTTTAATCTGGACTGTCCAATAAAGTGACTTTTGGATGGTCTGAATGGGCTTTTTAGGCACTACGTGGCCATGGTACTGTTGTGGAGGCAGTTTAATACACTTTTGAACAGCTCAAATGTACTTATCGGACACCACGTGAGGACACCCGACACTCTCTCTCCAACATAATGTCATACTTTCTGTCTTCTTACTCCAAAATAACCCATCTCATCCTCAGCCTACTATTCCCTTTCCCTCCTCATCTTCTTCTCCACCATTTCTGTCTCTTTTCTTTTCGTAATTCCAATCCCACCCCTCTCTCTCTCTCTCTCTCTCTCTCTCTCTCTCTCTCTCTCTCTCTCTCACACACACACACACACACACCCCAAATTCCAATCAAACCAAAGCACCACCGGAGTCACTGCGACGGACCACAGGCCGCCCAACAGATGGCCAAACTAGTAGTCGAAGTCCTGGACGCAAGCGATCTGATGCCCAAAGACGGACAAGGCTCCTCAAGCCCGTTCGTCGAAGTGGACTTCGACCATCAGCGACAAAGAACCCAGACGAAGCCCAAAGATCTCAACCCCCAGTGGAACCAGCCCCTCGTTTTCAGCATCGCCGACCCCTCCCAACTCCCCAACAAGACCCTCGAGGTCGTCATCTACAACGACCGGAAGGGCGTCGACGGCCACCACAAGAACTTCCTCGGCCGCGTCCGCATCTCGGGCTGGTCCGTCCCTCCGTCCGAGTCCCAGGCCACGGTCCAGCGGTACCCGCTGGACAAGCGCGGCCTGTTTTCGCACATCAAGGGCGACATCGCTCTCAAGATATACGTGGTCGAGGGGCCGCAGAACCAGTTCGGCCCGCAATCGGAGGCCCAGAACTCGAAAAAATTCGAGAACAGAGAGGCGCCGTCCCTGTTTGAACAAAACAATGCCAAGAAAGTTGATGAGCGTGACGAGTACAAGGCGTATGAGGATGAGTACAAGGCTTACGAGGACGAGAACCAGAAACAGAAGAGCAAAAAGAAGGAAAAAGAAGTGAGGACTTTTCACTCCGTTGGAACCGGGCCTGGGCCCGCTCCCGCGCCTGCTCCGCCGCCTGTACAGGCTGCAGATCCGGTGCCGCGAACTGATTACGCTCAGGCAGGCGGGGGCGGGCCGGGGCCCGTATTTCGAATGCAGGGTCCGGGGATGCGACCAGAACTCGGGTTGACGGAGACGAGGCCGCCGCTGGCGGCGCGGATGGGGTACCGGACCGGCGACAAGACAGCGAGCACTTACGACATGGTTGAAAAGATGCATTACTTGTATGTGAGCGTTGTGAAGGCTAGAGATCTTCCTGTGATGGACATATCTGGGAGTTTAGACCCTTATGTGGAAGTGAAGATTGGAAATTACAAAGGAGTCACCAAGCACTTGGAGAAAAACCAGAGCCCTGTTTGGAACAAGATTTTCGCATTTCCGAAAGAGAATTTGCAGTCCAATGTGATTGAAGTAACTGTGAAGGATAAGGACATCGGGAAAGACGATTACGTGGGCAGCGTCTTCTTCGATTTAACCGATATCCCTATCCGGGTTCCGCCGGATAGTCCCTTGGCTCCCCAGTGGTATAAACTGGAGAACAGGAAGGGAGAAAGAGTTAACAGGGGAGAGATCATGCTGGCTGTTTGGATGGGCACTCAGGCCGACGAGGCCTTCTCGGAGGCCTGGCATTCTGATGCCCACGACATCAGCCAGCAGAGCCTCTCCAACACGAGGTCGAAAGTGTATTTCTCTCCCAAGCTTTATTACCTCCGCGTTCATGTTATCGCAGCTCAGGATCTTGTCCCGGGCGATAAGAGTCGCATGCCGAATCCTGTTGTTAAGGTGCAACTTGGACACCAGCTCCGGATAACCCAGCCTTCTAGGGTCCGGCATGTGAACACGGAGTGGGATGAGGAGCTTATGTTCGTCGCTTCCGAGCCTTTTGATGAGTTCATGGTTATTAATGTGGAGGACCGGATTGGACCGGGGAAGGACGAGGTTTTGGGGAGGTTGAATGTGCCGGTAAGGGACATACCGCATAGGATGGACACCATAGGGCAGAGGATGGACACTGCGAAGATCCCGGAGGCCAGGTGGTTCAACCTTCTTAAGCCTTCTGCGGCGGAGGAATTAGAGGGGGAGAAGAAGAAGGAAGCCAAGTTCTCGAGCAAAATTTACCTTCGCCTGTGGCTGGATGGCGGTTACCATGTGTTGGATGAGTCCACCCACTTCAGCAGCGATCTGCAGCCGTCCTCAAAGCATTTGAGGAAGGCCAGCATTGGGATCCTCGAGCTTGGGATACTTGGCGCCCGGAACCTCTTGCCAATGAAGAGCGGTGGGTTGACAGACGCGTACTGTGTTGCCAAGTATGGCAATAAGTGGGTTCGAACCCGAACGCTTCTTAACACACTCCATCCGCGTTGGAACGAACAATACACTTGGGAAGTTCACGACCCGTGTACGGTGATCACGATTGGTGTTTTCGACAATTGGCACATTAACGGGAGTAGAGAAGACGGGAGAGATCAGAGGATCGGGAAGGTGCGGGTTCGGCTATCGACTTTGGAGACTGATCGGATTTATACCCATTTTTATCCGTTGTTGGTCCTTACACCGTCGGGTTTGAAGAAACACGGGGAGCTTCACTTGGCGATTCGGTTCACTTGCACGGCTTGGGTGAACATGGTGGCGCAATACAGCAAGCCGTTGCTTCCGAAAATGCATTATGTCCAGCCGATACCTATTAAGAACATCGAATGGCTTCGCCACCAGGCAATGCAGATAGTGGCGGCTAGGCTGGCTAGGGCCGAGCCGCCACTCAGACGAGAGATCGTCGAGTACATGCTCGACGTGGATATCCACATGTGGAGCCTCAGGCGGAGCAAGGCCACCTTCTACCGCATAATGTCCCTCCTGTCGGGGCTCTTTTCTGTTTGTCGATGGTTCAACGATGTCTGCATGTGGAGAAACCCGATCACCACGTGCCTTGTTCACGTCCTGTTTTTGATCCTGGTCTGCTATCCGGAACTGATCCTGCCCACCATTTTCCTCTACCTGTTTGTGATCGGGTTGTGGAACTACCGGTTCAGGCCGAGGACCCCGCCTCACATGGATGCAAGGATGTCACAAGCAGAGAACGCCCACCCCGATGAGCTCGACGAGGAGTTCGAAACCTTCCCCGCATCTCGGCAACCGGATTTGGTGAGGGCGAGATACGATCGGTTGAGGAGCGTGTCAGGGAGGATTCAGACGGTGGTCGGGGATCTGGCAACACAAGGGGAAAGAGCTCTGGCAATACTTAACTGGAGGGATCCGAGGGCAACGGCTATCGTCATCATCATCTCGTTGAGCTTGGCTGTGTTCCTATATGTGACTCCATTCCAGGTCGTTGCTGTGCTAATTGGGCTGTACTTGCTTCGACACCCGAGGTTCCGAAGCAAGATGCCTTCAGTACCTGTGAATTTCTTCAAGAGATTGCCAGCCAAATCAGATATGCTTCTATGACATGGAAATTAGTATCAACCCTTTATAGATAAGTATATTATTTTTGTGTAAATCAGAGAGATGGGTTTCAAGCAAATAAGACCAGTAAGATTATAGCAGCCTATGGAACGCAAGGGAAAGCATTATGAATGTGCATTTTTTTTTTCCCCAAATAAGCCCCCAAACATCCTGTGTATTGTTCAATTATATGTATTGTAGAGACCACTCCTTCTGACTGTTTATTCCAAATTTTGTGAAATGATTCATGAGGTGTGAGTTTCCTCGGTGGTTTGATTGTCGTAAAGCAATGACAGAAAACACCAGCCAGCGGCAGTTGCTTGAGGCAATGCTGTCAACAAAAAGGATTTGGATTTGCAAACTAGCAAAATGAAAAGAGAATAGAAGCTGGGGGACAACATCAAAAAGGGCGAAAAAATTTGGGCCACCCTCGCCACAAGTGAAAGCTTGTGCGAAATAGCTGTCCAATGAGGTTCCGGTTTGCAGTCCGATCAGAGCCCGTTCCAGTTTCCCTTCTTTTTCCAAAACTTCCTTTTTTCCAAATTTCAAACTCAAATATAACGAAAATGAAAAATATTTTTTTAATTTTTTTTTCACCGTATTAAAGATCTCAATGAGATCTATCAAACAAGATCCATAGTGAAAAGAAAATTATTTGCATAAACACATGATTTTTGAGCTTGAAATTTACCTTCCTTTTCAAAAACCCACTTTTGTTAAAAGTGGAACGGGCTCTCAGTGGCATAGGTTCTGGATTACCCAAAGAAAAAACCTTGAAAACAAGGTACATTTTCATTACTCAAACTAGTCCATCAATTAGTAGCAAACAGGCTCTAATTTCTAAACTAGGCAAAAACTGATGTGTTTGGTTCAGAGTTTAGAACTAGTTTTCTCAGTTGGTTGGCACATATGATGCCCCCGTGGCTCAACGGGGCCCCAGCTCGAATAATCAAGCGAATGGACGTACAAACTGGACTTTCTAGCACAATCAAGTAACTATATGAAAAGTATATTCTAAGAAGAAGTTCCTTTTAATGAAATAGAACTCATCTTTAATGAAAGACGAAAATGATCTTTTCCATAGTTGGTGTGAGAAGACACCCAGTTATAGGGAAGTAGAATCATACCACATTCACTAATCCATCAAAATCTGCTGCCAACCACCTTGAACAAATTTAGGTGATAAAAGAACACATCTAGATCAGAAGAAATCTCTGAAGTGAAAAAAGCACACGAAAAATTGAATTCGTTGATGAACAACATGATGGTTGGTAGATGGGGCCCTTACTGTTGCAAATATTTTTGGAATGAAGCAAGGTTACAATTTGTTGGTCATTGTTATGTGCTTGCTTTATACTATCTTCCCTCTAGTTCCCAGATCTGGAATTGAAACAAGGATATGTGGGAAGTTAAGGAAAATGATTTTTGCTCCCCACTTTTGCTCAAGGATAGCGGCAAAAATGGTAAGGCACTTCAGGATAGCGGCAAAAATAGTAAGGCACCTAAACTATGCGGAATTTGATCTTTTATCAGCTTGGTGGGCAGCATACTAAGGTTAGAGCGAAACATATTTGAAATAGTAAATATGGTAAGGCAGATATGCTAGGGATTGCAAACCGGTACACGACTTGGTTTAGGAAGACATGGTTTAGTAGAGCAGGTCGTCTTTGATATCAAGCCATTGAAGCAACGCATTGGGCTATATAATTGAACACTGAGTTACATACGTTATAGCATAGTACTTGTTCAATTCACGAGCATAATCTTTGAACACTGAGTTGATAGCACGTGAATCCCACACAGATGTATTGGCTGTTTTAAACAGAGATGGCCTCCAAATTACCACCTTCTCCACCGTATCATCATCCTCCGAAATTTGTTCAATAGGTTGAGCAAATGCTTCCCCGAACACCCTCTTTTCTTCCTTGCATCCGAGGGATCCAGATGATAGAAGACTGGCAAAACTCACTCCTCTCTTTCTTGCACTCACGGATTTTCACCAGTTCGTCCAAGCACTGGGCAAAAGGCAGCGTAGCTTCTCAAGAAAACGACAATATGGCAAATCTCGATTCCTCTTGTAAGAGTTCCTACGATAGTTCTCGTCATCTCTCAAGTTGTACATCATCCTTCAAGTGGAAATCCATATCTGGAGCCGCAAAGAGATGGTCGATTAAGTGCTTGTGTGTGTCTTCAGCTCTCAAGTTCAAGAAGACATCTCCTCCTTGGTTCAAGACACATCATATATCCAGGAGATAGTGTATATAAGAGGAAGAAGAAGCTACTTCGATGCTTTTTGAAAGCATGGCTAACTTATTAGCCTATTCCTATTATCAACACCTGGATAGTAGAAACTGAAGAAAAAAGAACAAAATAACTGCTGTTTAATAGAAGATCATGGAATTTCAAGTTATCTCTTCTTCCTCTTCACAATCCACAACAATTTTTGCATCAGTAAACTTCATAGCAAGAAGTTCTCACAGAGAAAAGGGGGGAAAAAAAAAATTGATGGCACGAAAAGAAATTAGTACTAAAAAAAAATCATCCAAATAGATCCTTACCCAGACCATATAATATTACAAACCACAATTAAGTACGCAATCCAGAACCAAACCCCACAATTAGACAATTAAATGATGTTAACTAAACAAAAGCATTTCTGAGATCCCCTTAGTTCCAACCTCAGGCTCAAAACCAAGAACCAACTCCATCCCCTCTGTAGACTTTGTACTATGTCCGCACTTCATACGGTGGAAAATACTTAGACCTACCTTAACACTACTACAATGTTCGGACGATTTTCCAGCAACTTCTGCTGATTCTGGCTTGAAAATAGGGGCTCTGGCAAGATCTACTATATGAATCACATTTGAGCAACCTGCACAAGCATGAAAAACATTTGAGACAATCTGTTTAAGCACAATGAAGAAATGTAAGAAAAGGAGGTAATCTCAATATTGGAGCCAATTTAAACCTCTCAAACTATGGACGTCAAAACACATGAAACAATTCCAGATGCTTGTGATGTAAGAAGAAATTACTATGCTTTGAGCTAGACCACCTGATGATTTCATCATCGAACCGGCGAAAATGCTTAGTAAGAAACTCAGAGACAGGTGAGCTCACAAATAGCCTACAAATTACAATAGCAATTTATAACATTCTGGTTCCATTTGACATGCCATCAAAATTGATGAAAACAGTGGGGAAGAAACAAAGACGGATAAAGATAGCTATACCAGACTGCTTGACATCCATTTTACGGTCTAGAGTTGCTTCTCTTCCTAATATACCTTTAGGGTCTCCTTCCAAAGATAAAGCGGTGCAAGAGAAGTGGTGGAGTGGTTTCACAAAATTAGTAGGTAGGAGTGGAATGGATATTGGCAATTCACTTCAAAGAGGGGAGGTTAAACAAAGTCCGATGTGCAACCTATTGGGGAGAAAGGGCTGGGGTCAAGCGATTAAGCTTATTAAATAATGTTCTCTGTCTCAAATTTTAACCCAATCAAAATCGTTTTGGGGAATGTCTTTGGAGACTTTCTGACAGGGTGCGTGGTCATTGGTCAATTGGCATTGAACATCTTGTGAGGGGGTTGATGTTGCACAGGGGAGAACCTCTCTAAGGGTGGGCATCAAGGAGGCCTTGAATGAGTTTTGAAGGTGGCTTGCTTTAAGGTCAGCAAGGAGAAAGATATGTTCTCTCTATGCTTTGAAAGTAATGGTCCTTCCTACCTTGTTTTGTTGATTTAGACAAGGTCTTCCCATTTTGTTAGGTTCCTCTATTGATGTTATGGTTTTTCCATCTACGTTTTCTTTGAAGCATGGTGCATAGTGGAAAGACGCCAACCACATAAATATTATCAAAGTGATGAAACACAAAAATCATCCATAGGCCAAAAGCTAAAAATCTCAGAAAAGTCTGTGTACCCCTCTGTACATCCTCGAGTCCTTATATTCCTTCTTCTCTACAAGCACCTCATTGTCCAAAGGGGTGACATTCTGACTCCAAGCCTTTTTGGTGGCATGCAAAAGACCAAGAAAATAAACTGTATTTTTGAAGCCAACATAACCCAACTTTCGCTGAAAATAAGAAGAAAAAAGAACTTCAATTCCGCTTCGCAATCAAGCAAGACATGGTCCACTGACTCATCCTCTTCCTTCCAAATGCAGCACCAATTAGGCAAAAGAACAGCCTTCTTTCCAAATTATCAATGGCAAGAATGGAATCTTATGCGTCATCCTACTTTGCTAGGGACACCCATCTTATAGTTTTCATTTTCAAAATAACTCGAAATACATATGCACAGAAAACAAGCAACACAAAAGGAGATAGATTGAAAACTAGAAAACAAAAAAACTACAAGCACAAGATCAACAGAAAAGACAAAATAATTAGTTAAAGTTCTTCACACTTGCCATTTTTCACCTGTCATATCTGCATTTACCTAACCAACAAAAAAAGGAAGCAAAGATTAGATCATTAGCCGCTCTTAGAGTATAAGCAAGGAATAGAAATGGGGATGGATTATTACCTAAGGGAACTCCACAACCAACTTGTCACAAGCGGAACTTTTAGTCAAGTAGGTAATCACATTTAGTGGCAGATTTAAGGTAGAACATGAAGGTGCTGTCAACTTTAGGTGCTTCAACTTATGAAATGGAGAAGGACGATTGTTAAGAGAATCAGAATCCCTTGCAAGAACCTTATCAATCACAAACAAGCAAACACACAAGACACGCATTAATCTTGAATTTTGGACTAAAAAACTGAGCTCCTGTGAAAACAGATTTAGTGTCAGAGGAAATAAAGTTTTCTTTTTAGTCAGTGTCAAAGGAAATAAAGTTTCTGATGTTGCACATAGATATTCCTTAGTATGCTGTTGTACAAGAGAGTGGGGTGGTATAGGACTATTACGAATGTCAGACCAAGGGATTCAGCATAAATGTTTTAGGCTACGAAATCTGATTCGTACTAGTACACCATAATGAATGGCATATTTAGATGGAACATCTTAGTGCATGAAAATGAACACTACCATGGAGTAATGGTACAAAAGGAGTCTTAACAGTTCCGTTGAATACAAAATGAGTCACTTGATTTAGAAATTTCCCAAGGCTAACATTTCTCAAGTAGAATTCTCTACCCATATACCCACAGGTAGGCCAACTACTTCTAAGATTACAACACTTTTGATGATCAAAAGTGTAATAGTGGTGTTATGACGTTATTAATGTTTAGTTGCAAGGGTAGTATTGTCCTTTCATGTAATAGGGTTTCTATGTTTTCCCTATATAATGATGTGATGGCCTCTTGTGACAAATATACTGAATAATAGAATTTCTCTCTTCTAGTTTCACTACAAATAGTACTGCATATCTGAGTTTAGATAATCAGGTTACTTTTTAACTACAATGGAAGTTCAACAGATCAATGACTTCTGATGTCATTACGTTGCACAGATCAATGACTTCGTGAAACGTGCAAGAGCGGCAAAGATCCATGGTTAGATGATTGGCCATCTCAAGAGAGAAATGCCTATGCTGTGGAAAGCTAAAGCTCAAGAGAGATTGATCGATAATTTGGAAGATGAGTTCACAAAGGTACTCTATCTCTCATGCTAAGACCACATTATGTAATCTCACGTTATTGGAACCCAAATTAATTCAGTGATGCGTTATCTTTCTCTTTGTTTCTCGTTTTTTTATATGCAAAAGGAGCATCATTTACCGGCTGGCAATTTCTGGAATGTTGAGCACTTTAGGCACCATTGAGAAGTTGAAGCTGAAAATGGTACAAGCTGATGA
Source organism: Rhododendron kiyosumense (assembly GCA_019656275.1). Classification (NCBI taxonomy): domain Eukaryota; kingdom Viridiplantae; phylum Streptophyta; class Magnoliopsida; order Ericales; family Ericaceae; genus Rhododendron; species Rhododendron kiyosumense. The sequence continues at coordinate 10,910 of BPLS01000608.1, forward strand.
TGACATGCTTGGCAATGATATACCAGAAGTCCTGAAAAAAAGCCTTTAATTGTAGCCAAATAAAGAAATAAAGCCTTTAATCGATGGGCTTTCTTAAATTCTTCAAGAATCATTGCCAAGTATTTCATCAACAGCTTGTACCATTTTCGGCTTCAACTTCTCAATGGTGCCTAAAGCGCTCAACATTCTGGAAATCGCCATCCGGTAAATGATGCTCCTTTTGCATATAAAAAACGAAAAACAATGGGAAAGATAACGCATCATTGAATTAATTTGGGTACCACTAACGTGACATTACATAATGTGAGAGAGTACCTTTGCAAACTCGTCTTCCAATTTATCGATTAGTCTTTCTTGAGCTTTAGCTTTCCACAGCCTAGGCATTTTTTTCTTGAAATGGCCAATAGTGTAAGCGTGAATCTTTGCCGCTCTTGCACGTTTCACAAAGAAATTGATCCAAGCAAAGCATAATGACATCTAAATTTGGAGAATCAAGTCATAGTAACATTTCGTTGTGTCGAGGAATCAAGCTAGATGCTCTAATAAATTTAGCATAGCGTAGCGTAGCTCTTTAAGGTCATAATCTAGGCGTAGTTTGCTCGCCTTGATGTGATGGCTACACATGTTTTTGCTGACTATTTTCTGTTCCCGAAAGTATAAAGGTTGTAACCTTCTACTATTTTCTGTACAAGTGGAGCTTTTGTCAAGCCTTGGAGGGACCAAATTCTAAAGCAAATAAATTTTGATTAGAACGACCACAATCATGATTATGGTTTCTTAAGATCAAGGATTGTGATGCATGAAGCTAATCATGGAGGAGCCTAAAATCATGATGCTTGAGTCTTCTTTGTACCGGTGGAACATGGGTGAAAATACAGGAACCAAAGCTGTATTCTACAGTTCTACTAACTTCTTTCTTGACTTGACTGGTTGTGAAAAGTCTAAAGTACCATCCGAAAAGCATCGCATTTTTCCACTAAAGAAAGATAAGAGGAATCAATGTTGTAATTCTCGCAAAATAACATCATCTCCAAGACCCTCTAGATCTTCTAAAACTTGATAGGATCATCATTTAAGTCTTAACACCCAACTCTCCTAAGAGCTACTCCTACAAACAAGGCCATCAGAATCACCAAGTATGAGCCAACTGTGAACTACCATCACCTGCCAGTCCATTATTCACTGCATTATCATGGTCCATCTATTAGCATCACCTTCTAATAGATATGCTGATTTCCACCAATGTTATTGTCATACACAAAAAGAGAACCATTATCCTCAAAGGCCAAAAGATATGCTAGCTCAAACCTCGTTTAATGACGTGAACACTAAAGTTAAGTTTGTAACATCAACCTCAGAAAGGGTAATGACAAACCAATTCAGTACCTAAAGGGTATGAAAAGAATGACGAAAAGTACAAATTACCTGAAGGGTTTCCATGGAAAATGTTATAGAATTAGCTTCTCGAAGCTGTTCAAGCATGTTGATCAGATTGAGTGGGCTACTTTGCATGACAATATCTTCATCTTGTCATAATAAAACCGTGGAACCACCAGGTCCATGTTTACATTCTGAAGACAAGGGAGACTCGTCGCGGAAAAGACAGGCGAAATGCATCCTTCCAACTTGAAGGCTGTCAGTCTAGGTGCTGAAACTAAAATCTTGGGGTCATAATGGCCACCATCCTCGAGAGTTAAACAGACTAATTCTAGGTTCCTAAGATTAGGAGCAGTGATATGCAAACTTGCCACGTTTAACTCATCCAAAATCAATGTTTCCAAGTTTGGAGAGTTCCAAACCGTCTCCTCAACGAAAGTGGCACCATCATGCATACAATTACTGAGATGCAGGGTCTTTAACGCCGGTAATTGCAGCGGCTTGTCCGGTGGCGTACCGATGTCCTCACAGTCCATTTCAAGGCTTACAAGTGATTCAATGATCGGAAATCTCAAGGGTTTTGGATATGTGGTCCCTGAGAGTAGCAATTCTTTAGCATTGTGTTGAGAGGCATAGCGTATGCAGTTTTTTACAAGAGTTGGACCCAAATGATAATTAGACTGTAAGTAGAATTGGGAGACGTTCGAGGTGTCTCTGAAGGACAAGACCTGCTTCACAAAATGTGTGAATTGACGCGATTTGTCACTGCACCCATCTATACCTGGAAATTGGAAGTAATCGAAGTCGAGAGAGGGTACGGAAATCCAAAGGTACCTCCATCTGTTTGACAAAACGCAGGTCTGAACGGCGGATCTGGTATTGATGGAGGAGAGTATTTTGTGAAGAATGGAGTCAGGTAAGCTGCTGATTATGTCTTCGTCTTCCCCTAGTATTTTCCTTTTCTTCTGACACCTCCTCTTACCCATGTTTCTCCGAACTCTCATGCAGTGGAGGACCCAAGAATTCTACATGGGGCACCTATTATTCACAATCTTATACAAAAATTTCAATACCAAACACAATTATATAACATAAGGCTCAAACATTGATCATTATGAAAGAAGATCTATATCATATTTGTTATGGTGATTTTGGTTTGAAGTATTTCTTCATACTGCATAAACACAAAGCAATCAACAAACGAATACCAAAGTTGGACCCAAGCATGAGTTCAGTTTGCCGATAAAAAACAAAACAAATACCAACATTTTATTGTCCACACACTAAGAGGATAAACGAGTAACATCAAATTAGTCTACTTAAATGCATCAAGTAATGGAGACATAGAAGAAGCGCTCTCTTTTTTTGATCGGCAAAAAAAAAAAATTCCTACTTTACTCAACATAGAATGTTATAATGTAACATCAAATGTTCAAAATCTCCAACCAAAGGCATTCAAACCCCTAATATAGTATCATTATAATTCTTATTAGACCTTAGAAAATGGAAATCCGATTCAGGGATTCTTAATATATATTCTTTTTATAACTCAAGTGTCTAGTTACGCGCACTTCAACTAATCTTGGAGCCTAATTCTACCACCCATTTGCAGTGAGCCCAATTAAAATCGGAGCAAAACTCCATATGGACCGACCCCAAAGGGGTTGATAGGACCTAAGAGGTTTCGAACCTTTAGAAATTGTGGAAAGAAAGGGAAGATGAGGGAAAATAATTAAGAAGGAAAATGAAAAAAAAAAAGGAAAGAGAGAATTTTACTATTTTCATAACTCTAATTTGCCGTTTTCTCTTCTTTTTCACTCAAATCAAACAAGGGAAATGAAAAAATTTCAACTTTCTTTCCTTTTCCCTTATTTTCCCTATGTTCCAACAGTTTGAAACCCATTTTCAACCCATGAAAATGAAAGGAAAATTAAAAAAAATTTCCTTCCATTTTGGTTGTAAGAAAAAGAGTGAAGAAAATAAAAAATTCAAGTGTGATGAATAGTAAATTCTTCCTCCCATTTTCCTCTTTTCCTCTTTTATTTTCATTTCCTTTCCATGGATTTCAAACAAAGTATTAGGAATGAGCAAACCCCAGTTCAAGCTTGACCACTAGACCCCACCTTGAAGTTGGGAACCTTAGGAACGAGGAAACCCCAGTTCAAGCCTTACCACTAGGCCACACCTTGAGGTTGGGATTCTTAATATACATATAAAATCGGAGAGAGAGAGAGAGAGCTTGGTTTGGGAAATGGGGAGGGAGGATCGTTGATTCTGTTGGTGACTGGTGCGATGCGACGGCCACTGGCGAGGACGAAGCAAACCGAGCTCGTGGTTCGCCGACTCGCCGTCAGCTGGGAATAAGGAAGATCGGTTGGTGACTGGCCAGGGAAACACTGAGGATAGATACGAAGACCGGCGACTGACAACCGACAATGAAGCAAACCGAACGGGGTTCTCGTGCACAACTGGTACTTGGGCTAATTGGGAGGTTCCTCCTACTTTACCAAAACTTTTTAAACCGATTTGAATTTTTTAAAAAAAATTGTTGGTCTATTATACTACTACTATATTGAAATGTTCTAAATTGTTAGTCCTCTTAAAAAAAATCAAAACAAAATGTATTCAATCTTTTAAAATGGTCCATTTATCACTAACATTGATTTCATTCGAAAGTTGAAATATAAGGGCATTAGAAGAAATTAATGTATATTTTTACTTGTGAATGCAATTATTAAATAGTCCATTTACCATTAACAATTATTTCATTCAAAAGTTGAAATATAAGGGCATTAGAGGAAATTAATGTATATTTTTACATGTGAATGCAATTATTACAAGTTTTCTTAAAAAGTTGAAATCCCTGTAAAAGACCTGCAATTTGAAACAGAGAATAGAGAGAGTATCATTTTGCACAAATTTTTTTTTGCACAAAAGTACCTTATATTTGGGTTCGAAAATTGCACGTATTGTAATGATGGACAACCATTTACGAACGGAGAGAGTAATAAATAAACAAATAAATAGACGGAATTTGAGTGGGGACAAGTGACCCCAAGTGCCCCAAGATAGGTCCGCCCCAGCCATCTCACTTCCTTACCCATGTTTTTGCTCTCGCTTCTCAATTTCATAAAGGGTAAAAATCAGTATTAGACAAATATATATATCACTTAAATTCCCATATCTAAAAAACCGATCAAGAAGACCCTTTCACGTATGATTCGGTATCACTTAGGGTGTGTTTGTTTGCTTGCCTTGGGATATGAAATCCTTGGGATATAGACTGTATTTTGGACTGCTAATGCACCTTAGGATGTTTGTTTTCCTCGTGATGATGGATACTGAAATAGATATTTGTTCACTAGTTAAGAACACGGGCTCATGCCATGAACCAGACCAAAACCTATCCACTTAACAAGTAGGATGTAAAACCTTACGATTAATCGGTCATGACCCGGCATTAAAAAGTTCTTGCAATATTTAGGAAGTCATTCGTAAGCCTTATTACCACATCTAATCGAGATATACGTTTTGGTGTATCGACAAACCATATATAGCCAAAGGCTAGTTTATGAAACAGTAGCTAGCCACATCAATACTGTGTACAAAGGTTACCTTCAACATTCAACAGAGAGCAACTGATCAAGAAGTGTGTGTCCAATTGCCTCTTTCTTTTTTGGCTGCATTGGTGAAAATGATACCCGCAGTTCTCTCTCCGCCATATCAGGGAGAGGGCACTGAGAGCTAGCTTTCCTGTCAACTAATCAGACATTTCTATGTTTAAAGAGTCCCTACTTCAGTTGCACATGACATGTTACATTCAAGAATCTTTTTAATCAAGAAGCGCTCAAGGGAGCAGTTGAGCCAATATCATGGCAAGTCTAATGAACAAACAAGATGGATTCTCTAAGCCTCTTCCAAAGGAGAAATATTGGTATTGTAGAGAAGCTTTCGGTTGGCCTGCCTCTGGTATTTACCAATGTCCTGAAATATGAGACAACAGACACGACCGTCTTTGAGAAGTACTTACCATGTCAAATGCTCATGGAACAGAAACTCTATCTGCGATTCTTCATTCACCAATGCAGAAAATGCCGCAGTTTCCCATTTCTCCTATGAGGCCGGAAAGTTTTTTTCGCAACAGGTCATCACAAAGTGAATATTCATCATGCTTATGGAGAGTTTTAACCGTACCCAAGGGTGGTTACTAACGTGGGCTGCTATTTTCAGAGACTTCGTCCTCTCACTTCTTTTTTGCAGCAGAAAAATACAGAGATCTAATGTTGGTGTCAAAACCTCTCTCTTCTGGTTGTTTTGCTTACTACTGAGGCTAAAACAACAGCCAACAAAAGCCTAAAGAAAGGGGTCGACAATTCATTACGAGAGAAAAATAAATAAATTGAACATCCATATAATAAAACATTTTGGGATATCATAAATTAAGCTCAGTTTTTAATTAATGAAGGGAATGTTAGAGGAGAGTGAAAATGTAATTTTGACTATAATAGCGAAGTGATTTTTTTTGGAACATATCCAATCCTAAATGATATTTTGAGATTGACTCTTATGACTGGCGATTCTGTGGAGTTCTATTTACCTTAATTTCCAGAATGATTTGCTTGCATGTTCAATGGATTTCCCTTATCTTTGCGAATGATTATGTCTCTTCCACGCACGATCTGGAACTGTTTGCCATGCATCCTCTTCATATCTTCTTTTAGTAATTGTCCGCTAGCTTAGGCACATATTCATGAAATTACTGTCTTGGCATGCATACGAGATGAGTTGTTCCGATCACATTGCAAGACCGGAGTGGTGAACGTATAATGGTCAACAACTAGATGAGACTGGTTAAGAAGACACTGGACCGTAGCGCCTCCCAATGACGTGCGTGATTGAAATTGCGAGGTATGATTCTTTAAATTGAAATCGCGGCGACTAGTACTATTGTAATCTACCATAATTCCTCTTATTTTTGTGGGCAACTAATCTTTAAAACAGAACTCGATCCGACCCAAAATTGTTCACATGGAAGTTTCCGGATTCCTGACGTTCAAAAATGCGAAAAGAGGATTGGAAGTGCTGATGATGGGCCATATTGTTTTTGGGCTCATTCAATGGAAATTTCCATTGAATATAATTTTTTCTTTTCCTTTCTTTCCTTCGTAGACCTCTTATGGTACCCCATTCTCTGAGGTCCATAATTGATCTTTTCTCGATGTACTCTTTGTCGAGTTTCTAATAAAATTTTACTGCCTATAAAAAAAAATGCGAAATGAGATTCCAAAAGAGGTTCCGGGAACATGGTCTCCCATGGTTTAATTACTGATCCCAATTTTGGTAGCCATATTAGCTGGGCCTAGGGCATGCTCATTTACTTCACGTATCAAGTATACACAATAAGGAGAGTTGAGAAATCTCCCACTCTTTTTTTTTATAAGCGAAATCTCCCACTCTCCCTGTCATTCTCGGGCTGCGGTAGCTCAGAACTCGGAAACTATATCTATTCATGGCGATGGTTTCTCGGGCTTTTTAGTATCAACGGTAACGCGTGACATCTTACAGTGGTTACTAGAGTAGGAATGGGCTTCAGCTTGTTGCAGATGATTTCTCCACCCACCTCCACAAGCAAATCTTTAGATTCAACAATGCAGTTTATCGCGACTTTTCTCTTTTACATCTTGGTTTTATTTTCTTGAATTTGCGCACTCGGACCTTTGGGTCAATTGTCTTTCGCTTTTGAAGAAAAATGTCCCTAGCTAGCTTGTTAAATGACGTTACGGATGCTGAATTAAAAAGAAGGGATCAAGAAATCGAAATGTAGTATGTAGGTAAATGGAAATTCTTGATACTAATACTGTTGTCCTTTGTTCATATCCATGAGTTAATCTGTTTGTTTTGAATCTTTTGACATATATTAACCCCAACTAATAAAGTTTGACTTTGAGTCACATAATTCGGACCATTGTTATCTGTCTTCCCTTCAGTCTTTGTAATGCTTATTCAGAGATTAAATAATAAAATTCTCTTTGTCGTTTAAAAAAAAAAGAGTCACATAAGTGTAAGCGCGATCATAAGAGCGTCTTTGAAACACATACCAAGTTACTAAAATTCGCGTGAGCGCAGTGCAGGATTGGGAGTAAGACATGATACAGTCTCCAATTAGTGAAACAGTAGGCAGCAATCTTGTTACATTGTGAATTAAAGAATTTCCACAACTTTATAAAGAAAAAGCAAGAGGGTAAACGATAATACTTGTTTTTGGTGAAGTTAATTTGCTGGGCATTGAATTTTGTTGAACACAAACAAGTTGCTCTCACATTGAAGGATATCTTATGAGGAGACCTCTAATTCTTAGAGCATCTCAAATCCATGAGTCCCTATAACTCCATTTTAGAGACTCAAAATACTATTTTTAAATCAAAAGTAAATTTAGAGCTTATACTATTCATGCATACTCCAACCACAAATCTCCATTTCCATCTCTATATTCAAAAAAACTCATAATTTCTTCAATTTTCCTCCAAAACCTACCAACATTCTTTCAAAATTCAAATTCCTATTTTTTGAAATTCTCACCAAATATATCTAATATTAGTGTCAAATTAATGACATTTTCATTATCTTTTCAATAGTACAAACTTTATAGAAATAAGACATAATTTGAAAGTTATTCCATGTGAGAAATGAAAAGTACAAATGGAGATGAGTCTCTATTTTGGTGTTGAGTCTCCATATTTAGAGATCCAAAATGAGGTCTCTACTTTAGAGCTCTAAAATAGAGCTTGGTTGGAGTTTGTTTGATCTCTATATCTCCCAAAATATAGAGATATAGAGCTTGACAAGAGATGCTCTTATGAAACCCCTCACATGCTATATATGAAGATGACATCTAAAATGTGCTACCTCTAATATTAGAGCAATATTATAGTGACCATGTCTAAGTACATATTTTGGTATAACGTACTCCACTATATGATAAATGGGGCATATTTTACCAGTGTAGTGGTGACACGTACATCACATGATATCCAAAATGTGGTACTCAAATATGGTCACCAAAGCATTTGTTCTAATATTTTGTTGACATTTTACTAATTGGAGACCTCTACTGTTATGTTGACATGTTTTGTAAGTTCTATCATTATATTTCCTTTCTATACTTGAGTACCATTCATGTTTCCAAGTAAGAATTATAGTTTTTTCTTATTATGCATGTTTTCCTGGTTTAGTTAGGTTTCTTGGTTACAAAGTTTTATAGCCTATATAAAGGTATATATAAAAATGTCAGGCCTTTGTTTTAGATATATACATCAATAAGAGCAAGTTTAAGTCAATTTACTTTCTCAACCATCGATATCTCAAATAGCATTGGATTGATGATCATTTTTAGCTGCAGTAATATTTTCTCCCATGTGAAAGTCGTGACATCCGAAAGTGAAGCTGTATGCAGAGGGTGGGGCATGTGCAAAGTACCCCTCCCATGTTTCAAATTAAA
>BPLS01000608.1:19794-40669 GCA_019656275.1 Rhododendron kiyosumense
TATGAAAACACTTTAGTACAAGTTCCATCAAATTAAGCAATTATAGTCCAAATCAAAAGGTACAAATTCTGGTGCAAAAGGATTTTGGAAGTTTCACCATCAGAGTCTTCATTGTGACCACCATCATCGATCTCATGCACTTATTATTGTGTGAAGCATCATTTTCTCCAGTTGTTTAGTTTTCCCTATTACCAAATTAGTGACATCTGTGAATTCCAGGTTGGCAAAGCAGGCGGAGAGAAGTGGAAGCCTATGTCTGAATCTGTAAGATTTCTACTGAGATTTACGTAAAGGAAATAGGAAAGCTTGCCTTGTTACGATTGGATAAAGAATTGAAATGGAGATTTGCACCTAATAATTAGTTAATTTTATACTCTCTTCTTGTTCTTTTAAGTTCCTATTTTTCATGCGTTTTGTTCCATTCTTTTAGTACTTTAATTTTATTTTCAGATTGAAGGATTTTTGTACTTTATTGCGATGATTTTGAAAGCTGAAGCTTAAGTGGAGCTCTGAAGTTTATTGGAAAGATTTTTGGTATGTTTTATGTTCACTTTTTCAGCTTTGGATATTAGCCATGGTCTTTATTAGGGCTCCGTTCCGGAAACCTTCTTAAAAAATAAGTACTTATTTTGCCACTTCTCATTCAAAAATAAGAAGGGTCATTCCACAAAACTCAAACAAAAAATTCCTTTCACATTTTCAAACTAAAAAATAATGTAAATGAAAAAAAAATTTCAAAATTTTTTTGCACCGTATTAAAAATCTCAATGAGATCTATCAAACAAAATCCATAGTGGTAGGAAAATTATTTGCGTAAACACATGATTTTTGAGCTTGAAGTTGCCTTATACAAAAAATAAGACTGTTGCTATGATAATGGGTGCCGGCGGAGGTAAATCGTACCGGCGGCCACGCCGGGCCGTCTCCTGTCATCGGACGACCGATCCGAGCCGTCCAAAAATTCGAAAAAAAAACCAAGGGGGCTTACGTGGGAATCAACGGCATCCGAGGTATGTAGGGTGCTCGATCCGAGCACCTCTTTTCCTTGTATATATGATCAAGCACCCTACACGGAAAAGGGGTGCTCGGATCAAGCACTCTACACACCTCGAATGCCGTTAATTCTCGCATAGGCCCCCTCATTTTTTTTTTTTAGAATTTTTGGACGGCTCGGATCAGCCGTCCGGTGGCCGGAGACCGCCCGACGCAGCCACCGGTACGATTTTCCTCCCCGGCCAATTGGTACCTATACAAATTCTTCCAAAATAAGTACCAACCTTCTTATTTTCCGGAATAAGCCTTCTTATTACACAAAAAATAAGTTCTTATTTGGTTTCCGGAACGAAGCCTAAGTGTTTTTTGGAATCCTGGATAGTATGAATCACTTGGCAGATTAAAAAGTTATTAGCCATATTTGTACATAATCTCATTTTGTTGGGTTACTTGGTAGGAATGGTTGATGGTGTTGATTATCCCTTATTAGTTCATTTCACGACCCGCTTTTTGTTACAAATAAACTTCTAAATACTCTATATATTACGCACTTCCAGGTCCCATTCTCTCAATATACAAATTTACAATACCAAAATAAAGTACCTCGCAATTCAAGTTCTTACAATCCAAAATAAAATTTTACAAGTCTAACAAGCCAAAAATATACGAATATTCCATTACGCTCTTCAATAAAAGACTATAACATATCCCATGATTCTTAAGCCTTCGGATCCACCTCTAAACCTGAAAAATTTGGGTTGTAACAACATGAGCCACAGATCGAGCAGGACATATGCTAAAAGAAAAGATATGAACATACAAAACTTGATACACAAAATATACTCTTTTTATATATAAGTATTGAAAAGTTTTCCATCCTTTCTTCTCCTTCAATATTTACAATGAAGTTATAAAAAATCCCAATTCAAAGTTAAGCCAACACAACAAAAATAATCTGTGCATTATATTAAGTGTTTCCATTTTTTTTTTCTTCTCTTCAAATGCTCAAAAGAATGCTATTAAACCATGAACTCAAATCAAGTCCCGAATAAAGGAAATTACCCATAAAAGTCAATACGAAAAATAACAAGGCTCATAATAGAATAGCCAACTAAATCGAATATCAAATTTACTCAACACCAAGACATAAAATTATATGAGTTGCTCACCGATGCAATCACCAGCCAACCATGCTAGACGTCTCTAGCACATGCACTTTACGGGCTACTAACCTGGAAGACAAAGCAACCTACTCCGCGCGGGTTTAAGGATTTTCACCGACGGCATCACAATTGACCCGAATTGATTTACAGACTTTCGCCGACGGCGTCACAATTGACCCGAGTAGATTTACGGACTTTCACCGACGGCATCACAATTGACCCGAGTTTCCTCATGACCCAACTCAAAATCACAAAACTATCATATTCTAAAATATCTCAAATACTTGGCCTTAAAAGCCCAAATCAACTAGAATCCCTCGAATATTCACCCAAATCCATCAACTTCAGCTAATGTAAAATATACTCAGTCTAGTCTCCACAAACACAAAAATTATTCAAAACAACTCACATATATGTAACAAGTAAACAAAATCATATATCAACAAATCCCTTTCCTCAGCCTACTAATTGCATAAGGTAAAAAAATCCACCTGTTATAAAACAAAAATTGCCCATTTAAGTTACTATCTTTTCATCAAACAAGTGGCGTGCGTAAACTAGCTCATGTTCTCGTATAACTTAAAAGTCACAATTTTGGTCACTTAGAAGGTGAACCCAATACTAATGAAGACCAAATATGTCAAAAGCAGTAAAATATCAATCCTAACCATGAATAACAACAAAATCACTCTCAAAAATCATGTATAGCACAATATTCCAAACATATAAATTAGGGCTTGGCTCATAATTTGATTACTCTACCATAAACCAAAATTAACTATACACCAAGGTATATACACACTCATTTAATCATTTAGCATAAATCCTACCTCAAGGAGTGAAATCCCCAAATGCAAGAATCTCGAATTTTGGCCAATTGAGATTTTGTTCGGATAGATGTGTAGCCCTTCGTCTGTAGATCACGTTTTCTTCTTGCCTTGTTGCGAGATTCTCGAACCTTGGCCTTCAATTTTGGTGTTGAAAGTGTTGAGAAGCATGAGGATTTGTTGAATACAGTTGGAGAGAGAGAACGGGAGTGAACGAAAAAGAAAAAAAAAGGGAAAACAGAGATCTCGAGAGTGCTCTATGGTAGCTTCCACTTTTAAGTGCAAAATTGCACTATGTCCCTCCAAGAATCAAGTTATTGCTCCAAACCAAACCGAGCTTTAAATCCCAATCACTTGGGGTCGGCTACATGAATCTTTTTTCTCCATTAAACTCTGTCAAGAGCCATTTGTGTACACAAACCTACTCTACTCATATCGTTGTGTACCATAGGATCTAAAGTCAATTTAGGTCTACCCCTCCCCGTAACATTGCTATCCAAAACTATCTTATCTGCTCTCTTAACTACTGCATCTCCTGGTCTACGGTAGACATACCCAAACCATCTTAGCCTATTTTTTCTCAACTTTTCTTCTATGGGTGCTACACCTATCATCTCCCAAACCGTTTCATTTCTAATCCTATCTCTTCTAGTCTTACCACACATCCATCTCAACATTTTCATTTCTGCTTCACTCATCTTGATTACCTGTTGTTTCTTAATAGGCCAACATTCTGTCCCGTAAAGTATCGCTGGTCTGATGGCAGTTCTATAAAAATTTCCCTTCAATTTTATGGGTACCCTCTTATCACACAGTACACCAATAGCGCTTCTCCACTTGAGCCATCCCACTTGAATCCTTTGAGTCACATCATCGGCAATCTCTCCATCCCTACTAATGATTGATCCTAAGTATTTAAAATGAGCACTCTTAGGTATCTCCTGGTCTTAGATCATCACTCTTTCTTCGTGCGCACTGCTGGTACCACTAAACTTACACACCATATTCTCAGTTTTACTCCTACTTATTCGGAAATCCTTTGACTCTAATACTTCCCTCCAAATTTCTAGTTTCGTATTAACATCTCTAGCGGATTCATTTACGAGAACAATGTCATCTGCAAACATCATACACCATGGGATATCCTCCTGGAATTGTCTAGTCAATTCATCCATAACTAAGGCAAAAAGATACGGGTTCAAGGCTGACCCTTGATGCAATCCTATAGTGATTGGGAATTCAATCGTTTCCCCAACTGGTGATCGAATGGTAGTGACGGCACCTTCATACATGTCTTTAATCACCTCGATATACCGTTTGGTCACTCCCTTTCTCTCCAGAACCCACCATATGATATCTCTAGGCACCCTATCATAAGCTTTTTCTAAGTCTATGAAAACCATATGGAGATCCTTCTTCTTTACTCTATGTTTTTCTATCATTCTCCTTAATATATCAAGCTATTGCTCCATCTTCTAAAATGTTTTGAGTCATTACACTATTGCCCATAAGCTAACAATTAATGATAGTTAACTCTAAAAGCTTATATAAAAAATACTTCATCACATATGGGTCCCACACACTCAGTCCATAGCACACAACTCATACCCAATCAACCAAACACACATACACACGTATATGCATGTCTATATAAAAAAAAATCCATGCTTTACTTACTAAATATAGTTACACCTAGCCACATTAAATAAAATAATTTAAAATTTGACACGGGTCTCTACAATCTCCCCACCTTAAGGAATTTCGTCCCCCCGAAATTCACCACGCACCTCAAGAAGAAAACAAGCTGGATACTTCAAACGCACTTCGGATTTCAACTCCCATATAGCTTCTTTCACGGGCGCTCTTGAAAAAATATTTTACATTTGATGAATGGTTTGGATCATTTTTATGGGATCCGTAGTGGGCCCCACAATAAATCTGTACACAAAATCTATCCAATTTTGCAGTACCAATAGACTTATTATATTCTTACCATGTGGCAAAGTGTTTATAATGTTTAAAAATCATATTCCTATTATTATTATAATTAAAAGGGAAGTATTTCAGTGTCTCCAGTCATTTTGGAGACACCGTAAATTTTAGCATAACAAAATCATTTGCAGCATAACCAAAACCATTAAAATGCGTAACATGTTATGTCATTATGTGGATCAGTGGCATAACTTTTTATTATTATATTAGGTCATGACACTTTTTCAAAAATGGCATAACAAATCACTCGAAAAGATAACATAACCACTCGAAAACATAACACAACCTCCCGAAGGCATAACACTTTTTAAATTTCTACTAAAAAGTTTGAGTTTTCAAACTATTTTTAACATGTTATTTTTTTAACTCTGAAACATGCCAAAAAAAAAAATCAAAATTATAATGCAAATACGAAATCCAATTAAGGAAACTAATAATGTACTTATGAATGAACTTTATTTACTAGATGTCCTTTATTAATTTGTAGGTTTTTGCTTCTTCTTCTTCTTTTCTTTTCTCTTTTTTACCTCGCATCAAAACCAAATTATGCTGACCTCGTAAGGCTTATAATAAATGCATTGACCTCTCGTATGCTTCTGGAAAATTCTATCACCTCCCTTGCTTTACAAACCAATACGTAGAGAGCCTCATTACCGTTCAATTTGGCCTAACACCATTAACTTTGATGAGTAAAAGACCATTATACCCTTAGTCCAAATAGTTTGAATTACATTTGGCCTTCCTTGCTTTACTTCACAAGGTATAAAAGACCATTTTATTTTTAAGGCAAAAGAGGTCCACTGCAGAGTTTCGCATCAATGATTTGAGCTTTTCATTATCATTAATTTCAAAAGAATTTTGTAAGTGACCGTAAAAATTCAGCTCGATTGAATAACAGAAAGTGAGATTTATCCAATGTTTGAATTATTCATTCAAAATTTAAGATCCTAATTCTGAATGAAATTTGAAGAAAAGTTTGACTATTGGATCAACAACTTACATTGATTGAGCTGAATTTTTCTAGAATCACTGAAAAAATAATTTTGAATTTAATGAATGACTTGATCATTTGTATGGAATCTCAAAGTAATCCCACTTGCCCATCTGTGTGCCACTGATGGAGTCCCCATTCGTACCCATAGAATTATGGTTTGAAAAATCACCTTGCACTTCAAAACTATGATACTTTGCCCCCTCCTTCCACACAAAAGTTGTCAATTTAATTTCACTATTCACACTTTTTCCCTCCAATTATTTTGTGTTAGTAGAAATTTTATCGGAATAGATCTTATGATCCCTCAAACCCGAGATGCTTTGTGTCAAAAAATGGTGTGCCCATGCCTTTACATTGGGTGAGTGTTTTTTTTTCTTTTACGTTTAAAATTTTTGTGTGATCCAACGGCTGAAAATGCACTCGGCACAGAGATACACCACTTTTCGGCACGGAGGATCTCCAACCCAAATTTAAATGTTTCAGCATCTACTTAGGTTCCATTTCAGATTCTATTTTTAAAAAATAAGTACTTATTCTCACTTTATGAGTCAGGTCATCCTCTCCCAATACAACATCTTCATTAAAAATATATATACTTATCTCCAAATAAATACTAGTAAGTACTACTACTTAAAACCTTGTTCCACTACGGCCTAAAAGTACTTCGTTACCGATTAGAGGATTGTGATAATGCTTGTGTGAAGCAGTCTAGTAATCAGAAGAAGATGAAGGTTCGCAATGTCGAAGGTAGTATTGGATGCAACTCGGCTCTCCCACATCCTATTCAGAGCAAGCGGAAACGGGAAAGGGTTATAAAAGATGATCCACATTTCTATCGTGTCCCTCAGCGTCATGCGGTTCATTGACTATCTTTTCTGGTCCTAACCTTTATTTTGCAGGTTTATAGTGTGTTCGGTGTTGCTGGCGATTGTGTGTTCTTTGTTCCGGCCTTTGTTGTGTAATCTTGTTGGGGAAAATAACGGTCAATGACATGTTTTGATAATTAATACCTACCAAGGACATTTTCAACATTAACAAATGTTCTTAACTTGTCATTGACGGGTATTAATTATCAAAATATATCCTAAACTATCATTTTCCCATCTTGTTGTTTTTGTGTGTTGTTGTTAGGTTGTGTTGTGTTGGTTGTCTTTGGGCTTTCTTTTCTTGGGTTGTCTTATATTGATGGTTGTGCTATTGTTCTTCTCATATTTTATAATATGCTATTATGTTTGTGTTTGATAAATAAATAAAAAGGGCCTAAAAATACTTTGAAGACTTTTTAGGCATTTGTTCTTATTTGAATTTTTTTCTCGTTTATTAGTTTTGCGTCAATTTCTTTTGAAATTTTGATTCGTCTCATCAGGACAAATCAAAAAGTCAAAAAAATTTGACGATACAAATCAAAATTTTAAAAAAAATTGACGCAAAACAAATAAGCACGAAAAAATTTGAATAAAGACAAGTACTCAAGGCCGGCCCAAAAATTTTGAAGACCCTGGGCGAAATAGGAGGATGGGCCTCTATATATTTGTAAAATTAAACAACAATAATGAAAAGTTTCTTTATATAACTATTTTAGGCTCTGGTTGGACGGGACGGGTCAATGGACAACTATTTAAACACCTAAAAAAACACCCCAAATCTCAATCACATAGTTCCCGATCAATTTTTTATGATCCGAACTGTTCAATGTGTGCAGAATATGATTTTAAGGGTACTCGCCAGAAATTATCAAAAACAAATGACCGGGAAGTGCTTGTTTTAAGCAGTTTTTAATTGAACCGTTCATTAAATCTAAGCTAAAAACTGCTTAGATCAAACCTTTTTCGGTCTTTTTTTTTGCTGATTTCTCGCGAGTGCCCTTAAAATCACGTTCTGATCACATTGAGCGGTTCGGATCATCAAAATTTGATCAAGAACTATGAGGTGTTTTTTTAGGTGTCTAAATAGTTGTCCATTGAACTGCCCCGCTGTTTGGAACTCAGGAAAAAGAAAGGAAAATTAAAGAATTTTCCTTCCTATTGTTTGGTTGTAGAGAAAGAGAGAAGAAGATAAAGATTTTGAGTATAGTGAATAGTAATAAATTTTTCCTCCTATTTTCCTCTCATTTTCTTTCTCTTTTATTTTCCTTTTCTTTCTTTTCTTTTCCCTAAAATCCAAACGGAGCCTTAGTCTCAAGAGAGCGTGTTTAAAGCTTAGGTTCCGGCAGCCAAAAATGGTTGCCGTGGAACCCCACTATCCTTCTTCACCTGGGTTCGAAATTTATTAGCTCCAAATGCACAGATTTTTTTGGTTAAAAAAAAAAAAATCTCTTGGTAAGCAAGTTTCATGCTGTGGTTCGAACCCTGTCATTGCCTAGAGTTAAAACCTGACTAACCACAACGCCAACAAATAGACTTCTGTTGCAGTAATAAGAAACAAATAATATATCAAAATGATTTTGCCATTTCCTTTTTTTATTAATGACACTCCCTTGCAAATATATTTTTACACTAAAAATTTATTTGCAGAATAGTAAGTTTAATTAAAAAAAGAGTAGCAAAATCAGCAGACATTATATATATACTTATTTGTTAAAGAGGCCCCTATGTTGGGTCAAATTTTAAAAGGCCCTATGCGGTGGCCTTTTCGCCTTGTCCAAGAGCCGGTTCTGAGAGTACTAAGAAAAAGTTGGGAAAAATGACAGCTAATGGCGTGTTTTGATAATTAATATCGATCAAGAATATTTTGTTTATTAATAAATGTTCTTAACATATCTTAAAAAAGTATTAATTATTAAAACACATTCTGAGTTGTTCGCTGAACAGGGTCTGTCTTTGAGAATCCGGAAAGGCCCCTCAGATGCTCCCGTTGCCACGTCTCGAAGGAAGTAAAGTCACAACATTTCTTTTTTTTTTTTGCAAAATTTATCCAAAACATTTCCAATATTTGGAAAAGCATAATCATCATCCTCATCAGATAAAATAGGAGGTTTATGGTGCGCTGCGTGTGCATGTATCGGGGGCTTGTGACCATGACGAAGAAGGCCTTCCCTTCTTCTTCATCTTCTTCTGTTCAAGAACTATACGACCTCTGTAAAATGACCTTTACGCCCTCAGGAACATCTCCCGCTTCTCCTCAAGCCATCCAGAAGCTCTGCTCTCTCTTGGGTACTGTTACAGACCCCTAATTTGCTCCCTGCTTCTTTTTCTTAGTTATTGTGTTTTCTTTTTGCAATTTCGCAGTTTTTTTGCGATCTGAAGCGATTCTGTATGTGGGTTTTGTTAATTTTGTGATGCTGATTAATTGATTATGGGTTTGCTGTAATTTGATGCTGATATTGCGAAGTTCAATCTTGGGTTATTCAAGATCCATAATGCTTGAGTAACCACGTTTTTGGCAAGTGTTCTGATTCCATCTCGAAGTATTACTAATTTAGAAATGTGGGGTCCATCCTGTTAAGCTATCCAACACTCCCCTCATGTTCAACCCCGTCTTGCGTGTGAGAGGCAAACATCCAGACATAGAAAGAAACAGAATGCAAAAGAAAGAAGCATAATGCAAACACAAGATAAATGCGAATGAAGAGGCTTGTACCCAAGACCTCTCACAAACCAGAGCTCCAATACCTTAATAGCTCACCTATTCTCTCAAAAGCTCAGCATGTTAGAAAATGGGATCATCAATGTATGTCAAGCTATCCAACACATCCAACCAATGTGTTGTATAAATGTGGTCATTAGTCGTCATGGCATTGCTCGATGACGTTAGTAACAAGCATTTGTGCGAGTGGTTTACTGTTTTGATAATGGTTTTGGGATGAGGGATCTTGTTTGAAAAGCATCATGGTTCAGAGTAGTGAGGAGCTGATATTCATGACAGTCGAGGCAATTTTCTGGGATGTGGCAGAGATTGATTAACAGGCTCTGAAAGCTAAAGGCGCCTTTTAAGGAGTATATGCTAGTATAGTATTCTTCAAGAAGCCAATCTAATGCTGCTCATTTGGAATATAAGACTGATCTGATTAAGGCTGTGTAGATTATGCATGCCATTAGATAGCACTCAGGAAAAAAATCTTCGGGCTTATCACTGCCTACAGAAATCTTCGGGATTATCAAAATCTTCGGGAGTATGCATGCTATTGAGAGGTGGTTTTTTTGGAAATAATGGCTACAGAAATCTTATTGATCTTGTTTTCACAACTATATGCCAATGGATTACAACTAGAAAAGTAGGATCACCATTATGGTGCATAGATGGAATGTGAAACATGCCATCCAACTTTTACACTACATGAATCTGGTGGTCAAAAACTCAATGGGCATATTAGAAGGATTTTAGTGTTTTGAAGTGGTACGTGAGAATACTGTCTTGTCCGTCTTCCTATGGCTTTGGAAAGAACAGATCTTCATTTTTGACATGATATCCCTATTCCCTAGTTTAAGTTTGGTCAATGTCCTCCTATGGCTATTGGTTTTTGTTTTGCAACACCAGTAAAAATATACTGTGAAATTTTTCGAGTTTTACATCCGTATGATTTCATTCTGATACTGGTACGGGAAAATGAAGATATTTTTTTTTGGATAGGTATATATTCCAATAGCCAATGTGACTTGTCCTCCTCGAACAGTAAAGCAGCCCTTAGAAGGCTTGTGAACTGAACGAGGCAGAAGGCTGCCTGTTGACGTGCCTAAAACTAATGGAACATTAGTAGCAGACAAATTACTTTTGTGCCTCTTTTTGTGGTTGGCTACAGACAGCTATACTTTGATGGAAATGCTTCGTAATACGAAAGTCTCTGTTGGATAGGCTATTAGAGATCAGTATTTTGCGCTAGTAAGACTGGGCATCCTGTTCCTCTAATGTTGAGGTAATGCTTCTAACATGTCATTGATGATTATTGTTCTGCAGACACAATACGTCCTGCTGATATTGGTCTCAAGGAGGAAGATCAGGGGGATGATAGAGGGCATGGATTGTTTGGGCTTCCTCGCTTTAATAGAGTCGGACGATGGGCTCAACCGATAACATACGTGGATGTACATGAATGTGATAGTTTTACGGTCAGCTCTTTCATCTGGCTTTTAAGTTTTAATTAGTAATCACAATAATAAATTTGAAGTGTTTGCTTTGAGATCTTCAATTTTGGAAAATTTCCTTCAAGGCAAATGGATATGGATGAGTGTTCAAGTTTTACAGAGAGTTCTTTCATCTTCTTTAAATTAGTAATCTGATTGACAATTTTTGAAGTGTTAGGTTTGAGATTTTTACTCATGGGAGTTTTCATATTAGACAAATGTGTAAGAAACAATTTGCAAATCTTTTTGGCCTTTTTTGGCAGTCTCCATTTGTTTAAATTTATTCCTGGATAGTGACATCACTTACCTTCATTCCACATGAGAAACCTAATTCAGTCAAATTTTCTTGATATCACTTATTTAATTCAAACAAATTTTCTTTTTATTCTCCAGCTACTCCTACCTATTGTTGCTTGACAGCATATTTCTGTAGTTATAGTTCAGTAGCGAGGAAAGTGCACCAAACTGCATCCCTAAGAAAACTTAAGATCATATTTCTGTAGTTATGGTTCAGTAGCGAGGAAAGTGCACCAAACTGCATCCCTAAGAAAACTTAAGATGCTTCCTAAGCGTTAGGAATTAATACATCGAACGTTTGAAACTGTTAAAATGAGTAATTTTGTAATTTGCATGCTGGATTGCTTGATAGATTCTCCATTTGTTACTAATTACCTACTTCATTCTTCTTAATATTCACATGCTGATTTCTTACAAATCTTCCTGTTCCTAAATGTGGTTCCTATTCAGCAAATCCGATACTTCCTACTGCTTCCTTCTTCCCCTTAATCCCCATATGGCCATATCCTTGTACTCCTTGCTTATTCCTTTGCATTCACTGTATCTTCCCTGATTTCCGACCAAGATATTAAGGACTAAGGAGAGATCAGTGTTTTATGTGTACTGCTTGATGCTCTTTTATTCTTATCATTTGATCCATTCTATCCAAGCGAAAAGAAATTTGCTTTGTTGAACGAAAATTCTGACTGCATAAAATTGGTATTGATACTCGCTCATGGTACTACAAAATATTATTCATAGTGGATCCTTCTCAAACTATCTAGGAGTTCTGGTCAGAATTTAACTTTCAAGATGCAGTAATGAAAATTGTGGAAATCTTTTTACAAGATAAGATTACTTCTTGTTGTCACACAGAAACAATTAGCGCTGCAGCTATGATCGTCTTGTACAGTTTGGAGGTAGCAGAATACGAGATACCTTTTTGTACCGAGTAATGATCCTTATTCAGTTAGATGGTTATCTTTTTCTTTTTCTTTTTCTTTCTGTGCAGATGTGTATATTTTGCTTTCCAACTTCGTCTGTTATTCCACTCCACGATCATCCTGGGATGACTGTTTTGAGCAAAGTTCTCTATGGCTCCTTGCATGTAAAAGCTTATGATTGGGTTGAGCCTGAAAAAATGCAAAGAAGCATGGGACCAAATGACTCACCAGGTCTGATCGTAGACTCAGATATGTTTCTATTTTTTGCAATCATAATAAATACCTTCTTAAACACCATAATGCTATGGGATATGGAATGCAAGATGTTTTGTATAACAAAGGTCAAAGCATCTTAGGAAGGCACTCTCCAGGTCATTTATTGAATTTTCATTTATAATGCTTTGTAACTTAATGTTGTTTATGTGTGTGTCGTGAGGAACTAAATCAGACTTCTTGCAAATAACCAGAATCTAAGCTGCCAACAACGAAACTTCCATTTTTAATATACCAAAGAAACTATAGATATACTCAGAGAGATGTCAATATACCAAAGAAACTTCCTTTGTTAAAATCAATGTCACATAGTCGGGTATGGGTATCTATAAGTGTTGGATGCATCTGATTTTATTGCAAGCACATCGAAACATTGAATAATATCTATCTCCCTTAGTATATCTCTAGTGTAAATACAATTTAAACTAGAGATATACTAAGAGAGATGGGTCTCTGTTTGGGCAAATGATCTTTGATTATCTGCTTTCTTTGCTCCTATTAGTCTTGCAACCATTTCAAGATTAATGATTTTTTTTTTTTTTTGAATGCTGATTTTTTTTCTTTTGCCATTCCAAAAACAAAGTAAATTTTATTTACAAGGTTGTAGACATAAATTTTGAACCGTAGAATTTACCCACACTTCAAAATCTATATCTCAAATATCCACTGTCCAAGCGAACAGTATTGATTGTTTATACGTAGGCTCCTATTTCCGATTTGAATTTCAAATCGTTAGTTACATACTACAAAAGTAAAACCTTCGATGAATGAAGAACAAGAAATAGACTAGAACAATTTAATTTTATTGATGATTGGGGTTTAAAACCCTTGTTTACATCAAAACAGAGAATATTTGATGCATTTAGAGGGATTGGAACCCTTTACCTATCACTTGGTATGCTTACTCTTACTTATCTTCGAAGTTTGCTGAAGATTGCAGGTGTTAGTGAGCGAGTAGGTTGCTTGGTGATCGTAGATTGTAGTGGTTTTGCTTGGATGGAGTATATCTTCTCTCTGTATATTTTCTATGTTTGGGCGGAGAGTGTGATGATGAAGAGTTGAGAGTTCTGGCGAAGAATTGAGAGATGAGATTTTAGGTCTGAGATCTGAGGTCTTGAGGTAGATGAGAGATCCCTTCCTTTGATGATGAAACTCATATTTATAGGGGTTTCCTTCATCAGATGCTTGGCCGTCAAACAGTGTTCTAAAACTCGGAAATACTCGGCGAGTACTCGGTACTCGGTGCCTAGCTGAGTAGAGTTAGGGCTACTCAGTGGGAATTACTCGGCCAGCCGATTACTCGGCGAGTACCGATTACTCGGTAAAACGAGATTACTCGGAAGTGGGGAGAAAATCAAAAAAAAAAAAAACTGAAAAAATGGGGTAAAATACATAATATGGAGGGATATGGAGAAGAAGAAGAGGAATAATTGACTACTAATTTCGTACTTCGTTTCATTTGGTTTAAACGTTGAACTTTGTAATTGACTATTAATTTCGTACTTGGTTTCATTTGGTTTGAATGTTAAACTTTGCAATGGACTAGTAATTTTGTACTTAATTTCATTTGGTTTAAACTATGAACATTGAACTTCTCATTATGCATTATGAATATCATTTGGGGAACATATAAAAAAAAATCCAAGTAATTTCTACTCGCCGAGTGCTCGGCCTACAAGGTACAATGCATTATGAATATCATTTGGGGAACATATAAAAAAAAATCCAAGTAATTTCTACTCGCCGAGTGCTCGGCCTACAAGGTACAAGGTGGCCGGCCGAGCGAGTACCGAGTTTTAGAACATTGCCGCCAAATAATTCCTTTGAATTTGAATAGTTGTTGCCAGAGGATAGGATGATATCATATCTTCTCAGTCTCTTTAAATTTTGAATGTTGGTGGCATCAGATGACATGCATCTTGTAATATTCTTCTGCTTCCACAGAAGTGTTTCTTGGGCTTTACGTACTACCTGATTTGAGACTACGTGAACCCATATTTGGTTTGTAGGCCCTATGAAATGCGGGCCTATATGGTTCAACCGAATATTTGATTTGTAGGCCCTGCGAGATATGGGTTTACATGGTTCAACTGATTTGTAGTCCTGTTACTTCTTCCACAGGCTCATATACTCATTAGGCTTGTCGGGCCAAACATGTGTTCGTTGATTCGCGAGCTCGCTGGGTCAACATGCATTTAGGCTATTTATATGTCTTTTAG
Source organism: Rhododendron kiyosumense (assembly GCA_019656275.1). Taxonomy (NCBI): domain Eukaryota; kingdom Viridiplantae; phylum Streptophyta; class Magnoliopsida; order Ericales; family Ericaceae; genus Rhododendron; species Rhododendron kiyosumense. The sequence goes on from BPLS01000608.1 coordinate 34,536, forward strand.
TCCGCAAGCCCAACATTGTTAATTTGACGTTATGCGTCAAATTTTAGATGAAATTTATGTGCCAACAAGGGTGTAATAGACCGTTTATTCAGAATGTTGGATTTTGATGCATAGTTTCCGAAACTTGAACACTGAACATTTTCCCTAGGTGAAGTTCCAAAGAAAATTCGGACACATCCCACAACCACCCAAATGACTCAGTCTCCGACACAGTTGCTTCATACATTCCAAAGAGTCAATGGAACATAATAAATAACGGAGAAGAAGAAGCTTAGGTCTTTCTAATACTGGGTTGATTATTTTTTGTACACTGTCCGGGATTGTGAGAGACTCAGATAGCTCATAGTTATTTCGTAGATCGGTACATTTCGTTCTATACAGATTTGTGTATATTATGTTTTGATTGAACTCTTCTCTTAACCAGTGAGATTGGCAAAATTGACGGTTGATAAAGTGCTAACAGCACCATGCGGAACTTCAGTTTTGTACCCAAATCATGCAGGTAATTTGCATTGTTTTACAGCAATCACCCCATGTGCCGTGCTCGACATACTTACGCCCCCTTACCAAGAAGCTGCGGGCAGAAAATGTACTTACTACCATGATTACCCTTATTCTAGCTGCAGTAAGTTCTTCTATTTCTTTAAACTTGTTATTCTGTATATACGGACCCAAACTATCACATAGGAGCAATTTTCCACTTGCCAAGTATGGGAATATCAATAGTTGAATTTATCATACTGCAGCAACAGGAAAAGGAGATGAGTTAAATGATGGCAATGAAGAGGATTATGCATGGCTTGCACAGATAGGAACACCAGATGACCTCTATATGCGGTCAGGAGAATATCAGGGCCCAGTTATTAAAGTTTAGCTTCGGTTTGCATGCATTGGTGATCAAACATGTGCTTTCGTAACGTTCGAAGTGAGGTTCAGGTCCCAGAAGACATTTGTAGGGCATTTAACTACGATGCTCTTAGCCAATATGAAGACTGATTTGCCTCTGTACTGCAGTTTTTGTAATACAGTTACCAGCCTTTCACGGAAAACATTCTGCAAGCAAGGAGTCCTGGTTTTGATGCATCTTTTTTGAACTCTATTCTAAGAGTTATACACAGATGGCTTTTCGATCAGTGTTATATTTTTTCATTCCTTATTTTTTAATGGGAAAACCACGGGACAGTGGTGCTCAGTGGAGTTAATCACCATGTGATGATACCGAGTTCTGAAATCACGGAACACTTGTGGCATGCCCAGAATTATTGACCAAAACATGTCAAGGCTTTGCAAACTTACAATTGTAACCCTTTCTTCTTTAACAGCCAACAATTTTATTATTCTCTCTCTCTTCTTTTACTGCCTTTATACGTCTCTCTCCTCTTGAATTACAAGACAGTGGAACAAGGAGCAAAGATTTCTCAACCCATGAACCCGTATCTTTTGGAATTGCTCAGATATGAAAAGGAACAAAAGAAATGTAAAAAGACTAATATACCCCATACACATTTGAAACCTATCTGGCTCTCTCTCTCCACATTCAACCATGACCCTCCGTCTCCTCTTCCTCCCCCCTCCTCTCCACCACCGCCCCAACGCCGGTAGTGCCGGCCTCCCACTCCTGTGCCGGAGTCTGATTGTGGGTGTGTGTATCGATTGTGGGTTTTGATTTATATGAATTGAATCGTGGGCAATCAAAATATGTTTGAATTTGTGTTCTTGTTCTTGATTTGAATAACTCTGTATCTTTTATACCCGATGTAGTCCTTTATAATAAAAATAAAAAGATTGGTCTTTACTAATGCCCGACAGAGTTCTTTATAATCAATGACTTGCTCTTTTATATCTCAGACAATGGGTAATCATATGGTCGAGGTTAACAGAAAGATTAGCCTTTTTACTAATACCTAACGTAGTCCTCAAACAATAGTTAATTATTTGGGACAAAGTTCTCTAAAAAAAATGACTTGATCCATGTTAACAGAAAGATTGGTCTTTACTAATACACAATGTAGTCATTAATATGCTCTTTTATACCTTAGATAATAGGGACAAGGGGTATGAAAGTGAAATGATTTTAGGAGAGGGGTATTTTTGTCTTCAAAACCATGTCTTGGCATTAATCTTTTCCTTTCCATGACTTTTTAATTCCAAAAAAGTTCTAACGACCCTAATTTTTATCAATAAAAATTATAAGATTAATAAAAGTATCTTTTACTCTTTTGTCTTTTTATTTATTTACTTGAGAGTTGATATTATAAACGAATCCTAGACTAATTAAACTTAGACCTGGAGGCATATATATATATATATATATACACTCCGGATCCCTTGAGGGATCCCGGATGGCTAGTTGGTGCGGGACGTGTTTCTCAGTCGTTGGATTTAATCCAACAGCCACGAAAAGAGAAGGCATTAAAAACGCAAAAATTACATTTTTCCCCCCTCAACACTCACACTTCCACACCCCCCCCCAAATCCCATAAGGGATCCCGCATGGTGCTACCGTGCGGGACTCCCATTTTCCGAGCAAATTTTGATAATTCGAGTCACTCAAAGTAATCAAAACGTAATTTTAAGAGTATCCGCGAAAAATCAGTTAAAAAAATGATCGGAAAGGGCTTGATTTGAACAGTTTTTTATTGAACGGTTCAGTTAAAAATTGCTCGGATCAAGCCCTTCCCAATCATTTTTTTTTTTGCTGATTTCTCGCGGATACCCTTAAAATCACGTTCTACACACTTTGAGTTGCTCGAATCATCGAAATTCGCTTGGGAAAGGGGAGTCCCGCACGACAGCACCATGTGGGATCCCTCATTGGATCCATGGTGTGTGTGTGTGTGTGTATATGTGAGAAATTAGCAAAAAAAATGACTGTGAAATGCTTGATTTGAGCAGTTTTTATTTGAACCGTTCAATAAAAAACTATTCGAAGCTATTCGTATCAAGCCCTTTCCGGTCATTTTTTTTGTTGACTTCTTGCAAGTACTGTTAAAATCACGTTCTGATCATATTAAGCAGCTCAGATCATCAATATTTGATCGAGAACTATGAGGTGTTTTTTTTTTGTGTCCCTAGAACCGCCCCGTTTTAACTTTATTCAAAAATTTAATTTTGAGCAGAATTTTATAATTTTTTATTCCTCCCATCAAGTCGATTCAATAATTCATATAAATAATAACACAAAACCAACAAAAGTGAAAATGATTAAAGACAAAAAAAAAAAATTCAAATGGCTTATTAGGTCTCAATCCGATAATCATAATCGTATCTGCTTCATCCAATCATTCACTTTTTAATTTGGATTCAGAATCCTAGAAATCAAAAGAATTCTAAAACAAAAACTAGACATCTCGATCAAATACATACGACAGCTGATTGATGGAATTGATTTTCACATGGCTTCTCAAAAATTTATTTCAAAATTAATGAGAAGCTCAAGTATTACTAATACCTGATACAGTACTTTATAATTAATGACTTACTCTTTTATACCTCAAACAATGGTCAGTCATCAGGAACAAGATTCTTGCAGAAAATATGACTTGGTCTATTCGAATAGAAAGATTGGTCTTTACTAATACCCAACGTAGTTATTTACAATTAATGACTTACTCTTTTATAGCTCATATAATGGACAAGGTTCTTTCAGAAAATATGACTTGGTCCATTTTAGTAGAAAAATTGGTCTTTAATAATACTCATCGTAGTCCCTGATAATTAATGACTTGTTCGTTTATACCTTAAACAATAGTCAATCATTTGGGACAAGGTTTTCTCAAAAAAAATGACTTGATCCATGTTAACAGATAAATTGGTCTTTACTAAAATCCGATGCAGTCCTTTACAATTTTTTTTTTTTTTTTTGATAAGTCCAGTTCTTTACAATTAGTGACTTGCTCTTTTATACCTTTGATAATGATCAATCATATAGAACAAGGTTCTCTCAGAAGATATGATTTGATCTATGTTAACAGAATAATTGATCCTTACTTTTACTTGACGTAGTCCTTTATAGTTAAGGACTTGCCCGTGGAGTTAATGGTCATAAACCTTATTTCCTTTACTCTCAACCTCGAAGATCAGCTGCAGTCCATTTATTGGATTATTTTTCCAAATCTAAGGGGAAAAAGGATGTAAGAATATTCACATTTACAATAAATAGTCTAGTTTGAATTGGGTCTCAAAACTTTTTAAAAAAAAGAAAAGAAAAGAACTACTTCTATTACTATAAAATCTAAATCCACTTCCTTTATGGAATCAACAGCACAATTAAGTACTGAAAAATGTTTGCCCAATTCAAGATATTACAAACATACACATACCCAACTTTCCTCCTCTTCCTGATGAAATTGTCTACGAAATCGCCGCGTAGCGAAACGGGTTTGAATGTGGTGAAATGGTTGGGTGTGTTGGAGAAGTAATTGTCCACCCCTTCCTGATGAAATTGTCTACGAAATCGCCGCATAGCGAAACGGGTTTGAATGAGGTGAAATGGTAGGGTGCGTTGGAGAAGTAATTGTCCCATTTGGTTTTGTAAGTGTTAATTTGGATAGGAAAGGCTGTCTCTTGAAGATTTTGACCGTAGTGCAGCGGCCATGGTTGAGGGTGTGGAGGGGTTGAAGAGAGAGAGAAGATGAAAGGTGTGGTTTTTAGTGGAAAGATTGAATTTTGATGTTCGTGTAGGGATGAGAAGGGAAAATAGGAAATGGATTTGGAAGGATTCGAGGTAAATTTAAGTGGATCTTTGGTAACTGAGGATTATCATGTCTGGTCTGGGAGGATTTCTAGAGGAAAGGAGAGAGAGAGCGCGGGCGAATCAGGAGGAGATGGTGGGTATAAGGGTAAAATGGTCAAAAGAAGTTATGTTAGCATGTCTAGATCAATATTATTGTAGACTAGCGCACGGCTCGAACGATCAGTGCACACAATCAAATTTTAGACTCATGCGCAATATATTAACCCCTGCCCAATGAATCCAATTATGCGGAAAACAATGAATCAAGCATATTCCTTGATTTGTTTAATTTAAACAAACAATTTTTCAATCCATAGTTGCCTATGCCTAAAGGCACAACGCAATACGTTCACAACAAATGAGCACATGCCTGAAAGCACTTATTAAAAAGCATTAATCTAATATAAGAGTTTATTGCACTATCAACAATGAAATTACATACTCTCAATAAAAAATATTACTTAAGGAATCAAAACTGTTTTGAAGCTGCTATTCAAATCACAAACATTCACTAAGTTAATCAAAAGAATTATAAATATGACTAAAGACTATTGAATTCAATACAAAGTGAGAGTCTACCTACCAAAATTCAAACCCACCATAGTTGATGTAGCACTTAACAGCTATCACCAAAAAAGATAGAATGATAGTCAGTAGTATAAAAAGAATTGAAGAAGATAGAATCGGAGTCATTCAAAAGAGGATAACCAATAATATGACCTCCACCACCACCTTCCATCTTTGGTTACATGCATATTGAATTTAAACGTTGGTGTAATAGGATTAATAGAATCATTTGACTTTTGTTTAGAAAAAATCTATTCAGAAATAACAAAACACTACCAAGAATATTTCTCGTTGAACTCTGAGGGCTTCCTCAAAAATCACAATCATCACCTCCTTCCTACTCCATAGAAAGTAAAAAACAGTTTATCAAAAATAATTATTTGGCTTATCTACTTATTTGGTCCTTATAAATTAGTCTCGGTTTCATTTTCGTCCTTGTAAATTTTTGTGTTTCAATTTTATCCTTGCAGTTTATGACGGGTTTCAATGTTACCCTTTCCGTCAATAAGTGGATGGAAATAGCTTAGGTGGCTAACGGAGGCTAATAAATGACTCTAATAACCCTGTCTTTTTTTTTTTTTGGAACGTGTACAGTCTACCCCCTCTCTACAACAAAAATTCTACTAAAAATTTGTCAAAGAGACCCAGTTGGGGTCTTCCCTCTACTATTCTCTCTTTCCCTTCTCGTATTCTCTCCCTCTCTCTTTCCATTGTGTATTTATACAACATATAACGAATACAACCCACACACATATATATAGAGTATGCCCATATATATCACGCATACATGCACAATACCTCTTTTCTCTCTCTATCCTGTACTGTCTCAACT
>BPLS01000608.1:49950-73872 GCA_019656275.1 Rhododendron kiyosumense
GTACAATTAGATAAATCGATCAGAATTATATATGAGGTAATGTTAAAGTAGTTTTTATAATTTTTAGTAAAAAAAATTAGTAGTATCACATTTTATATTTTATTTTTGAAAGTCCCCTTTTATAAATTATTATTACTCCTCCTCCTACATTAGGTATTTTTTACAGTTGACCATCCAATCTCGATCTGCGTTCACAAGTGATTTAAGGTCAGTGGAGGTAGCCAGTTAGGTTAGGTAGGTGCGCACGAGAGAATTGAGGTGGTTGCGTGGGGCAATCAGTTGTTTTCTGTGGGTCTCAAATCAAAATGAACTGGTTTGGGTTCCAGGAGAACTTGAGCACCTTCGTCGATAGCTCACAAAATTGGAGTAGGAAATTTCTGAAGGAATGAACTGGAACAATGGTCCTTGCATATCTTGGGAATAATGGGACCAATATCCCTCACGAACCAGAACCGCCTCATGAAAATCGACCATTTATTCATGCACAGTAACACTACCATAAGCCAGGTTACAAAGCAAAATCCCCGACAACAAAAGATTCACGATTAAGCATTTCATTGCTTACTAGTAGTAGCCTCTTTCGACATATATTAAGGGTACAATAGTCAAAAACCATGTAGCTATCCTCTCACCATGACACAACAAAAGAATGAGGGAGGAAATGGAAGAAAACAATCCCGGCCAAATGGAAATGGCATAAAGTTTATCCAGTTTCAACTTTGTTGCAGAAAGAAGAAATAAAAGGTAGACAACATGGCTGCTCTCACTTAAGAAAAGTACAGCCAAGAAACAGAAATACATAAGCCACCAGAGATGTTATAAGTTCAAGTGTCCAACTTGGATGTAACAGCGCCGCAGGGATTGCAGGAACTAGGAAAGAACCACAAATCCAACCAGCCACAAGCAATCCTAATCTGCAATGAACCAGATGAACCATTTAACAAAAATAGCAAGGCAGAGCATTACGGGGATGGTAAACTGCACTAGATGGGGAGGACTAGGGAGGGGAAAAAACACAAGACGACAAACACCCATCTTTTTTAGCAAAATTACCCGATCATGGAAGCTTTAGCTAGGCTCTTTTTCTTGCCATTGAGGAAGTATATGCAAGCTCCCAAAGAAATGGCCACCTGTAGAAGGGAAACACGTAATGTTTCCAGATGGGAAAAATGCAAAGGCCAAATAATAATTTACAAGCACATAAGCGCTGAAATTTTAATTCCTTGCGTAACTGCTGAGATCTAAGGAAGGTCAGTATGGTATTTATCACCCTACAACAGACTCAATATTCCGAACAGACAAATGTACAATCAACTCAATGTTAATGCCTCAACCTATATTACAATCATTACTGGGCATCTCACTTTGATCTTTTTATGGTCATCGAATAGAGATTTCTAGTTTCTGGAATTGTGAGCATTCCGGGAGTGATTGCATTTCAATGTAATATTGGAGCACTTTTTATTCAACAATATGGCCATGTCATCGATGAACAGATATTAGAAGTTCAGTGACAACCATCTCTATTTCATCTACTTCAGGGTTTTTGAAACCATCCTTTGAACTTTTCTAGTTCTGACCGAACGAGCGATGGAAAGTAAAAAGGGCTGATGCCTGATGTCCACTTAGTTGGCTACCAAGAAATGACAAATGGACATAGAACAGTAGTGTAAAAATAACCTGGAAAGCGGGTCCAGTTTCAGCAGAATTCATGATACTCCAGCCAGCGATGAATGCAAAGAGGAACAATCTTCTAATAATAATCACGGTAGGAGGAACTTCCACAAATCCGAGCAAGTTCTTGAACCAAGGTGGAGACTCCTGTACTCGCTTTTTTAACATGCTTTTCAAGTTGATTTTTCTTTTCTTCGTGCGTACGAAACTATTCATCAGTAACTTTTCAAAAGCCAATTCTATTGATTCTGAACTTCTTTCATGTGGAGCATATTGAGCTAAAAGAAAGTTCCGGGAACTCCATATTTCTTTTTCAGAAGCATCTCTGCTTACACCAAGCCGTCTGTATGGGTCCTGAACATTTATTCGAGGGAATGTTGGAGTATTGCCTACATTGGAGAAAATTTAAAATTGGATGTGAAACATGAACAGTTCAACTTTCCATGTATTCGGCAATGATGCCAAAACATATGCTCGAAGTGTCAGTTGTAGATGTTGCATAAGCTTAAAAACATATGTCCGTATCCGTTCTACATAGACTAGTGGCGATGAGTACAAATCAGAATTGCTCAAAAAGATTCAACGAAAGTTGCATACTGAGCTTTTGGATGCACTAACAAAAACATTGGATTTCGCATTCTCTGAAGAGTTGGAAAGAATCTGAGAAACTGAGAAAGTACAGAATTAAATCATTAACATTCGCAATACTTGCTATTGTGCAGAAAATGAAGGAAAAAATAAAAAGACATTTACATCCCTGATATGTGAGAAATGTAACCCAATCCCGACCCTGACTAAACCTTCAGAGCTGGACCTCCACTTTGGTTGGAAGGGGTAAATGTCCAATACAAACTACTTATCATTTGTTGTCGCCATCTTCCAGAAAGATTTATTGATACACATATATTATTGATTAATTCCAGCAGTATCGAAGTGTATATCGCAATTCTGAATGTCAACATCTATTGATGTTCAAAACATAATTACTATTAGATTCAAACTTGAGGCCTAGTAAGGCAAAGATTCAGAATCTCTTAGAAAGAGAAGGTGAAGAAAAGATACACTATTCGCAGTTAGAAAATAAATTTAACCCAGTTTTGGATCCATTGGTCAAACCAAACTTGAACTGGCCCACAAACAGAAGACGCAAAACAGAATTGTGCCCATTAGAACTGGGACAAGATTTTGTCCCCCTAAACATCAATCCGTAAATCAAATTATCATATCTGAGACACAAATGAGCTATTCTATAATTTTATAAGTGTCCCTGAAATGGAGAGAGAGAGAGAGAGAGAGAGAGAGAGAGAGAGAGAGAGAGACAAAAAAATTTATGAGAAGTTTCTTGCATGAGTACAGAGGATGAAACTAGTGCAACAAGCATTTCTAAGTTGTTTATCCTTGGATTGGAAAAAAGGAGGTGGTGTGCTCCATCATGGGAATGAAAACTAAAGATTAAGAACTAAGTGCATTCAACTTTCAGCACACATGAACTTTTGTAATTTCAACGGGTTGCCTACTCAATACTCATACTAACAGGACCTACGTTTCATATTAATATACCCATGAAAATTAAGGGAAAACTCCCTCCACATCACCAGTCTGGCAATCTTAAAGGGCGCGTTTGGTATATATATTGTTGTACATGATTAACAAGTTAAGTGTGTCCGTAACCTTGAAATAAAAGCATCAATCCCAACTTAAAAGGTGAAATAACAAATAAGAACAAAAGTAAATTCTATCCGCCTTAAGGGAAATCACAAATAAGTCGAGAGAGAAAACCTAGGAACATAGAGAAACAAGAACGAATTGTGGAGGATATGGTAGTTTTTTTTAGTAGATCTAACAAGAAAAGCACGTCTTTCGGACAGACTTGCACCTGCAATTACAAATTTTGGCAGTTGGCCAATAGTTAAGATACGCAAGAAACTTTTACACATTTTAACCCCCTAGTGTTACAGGACAAAAGCTATATTGCTTGTTTGACTCCGACTCTTGAAGAGTCTCTTGTAGTACTGAGGCTTTACTTTTTGCAGTGCAACTTAATAACAATAATTGGACGAATTTTATCTTCCAATATCAAGATTGAAAGGAGTTTTGCTCAGGCATGAGAAACTTGAAACGGGAGGAAAAGCAACAAGACTTATACAGCAGGGATTCCTTTCAATTTAGTGCTTCTGCTGAGTTACATAATTCCACATTCGGCCTAAATGAAGGATGGCCACTTGTTCAAGTTAGCTTGAAAACATTTCCCGGTCCCCTAAAGATAGTACAGGAAGGTTCCATTGGTGAAGGCTATTCCATTGGGGCGTTAGCTATCTGTGTACACGACCATGTGGGCCTTGGAGTTTGGTTGGATTTGGTTGTTGGTTTGATTTGTATTGTTGATTATAGTGCTCAACGCCCTCGCGAGGTTATAGAGTTGGGGAGATTGTAACACCCCGTCCCACATTGGAAGTCTACATGGATGATCTTGGGCATATAACAAACCTTGTGGGCTACTAGTAACTTGGGCTTAAGCTTTTGGGCCATGTGGTGTGTGGCTTGTGGATCAAATCAAGGTACTCAGCCAGTGATCTGCTTGGGGCGTTACAGGATTTGACATTATTTTTCCACGCTAACAACTCAAACTTCAAATTTAATAGCTTACATATGGATTTTGGCACAAAGTCTGGAAGCTTATCATGATGGATTTAATGAAACTACTTAAGAGTACTTCGCAAGTCTCCTTTGTTAATGATTGTGATTATCCAACGATCCAAACATATATATCTCTTCTACCTCAACTCCATCCATCACTCTAGTTTCACAAGCAGCCCCGGCACAACGGTAACGGTACTCCAACGGGACCTAGAGGTCACGGGTTCCGGTCGCAGAAACAACCTTTGTGAAGGAGCCTCGTACATTGGGTAGCCCTTTTATGCTAGTTTCACAAGCCTGTCTCCAAACTTCTTACATTTTTGTTGACACTGAATACAAAACACCTTCATTCCAGATTCAAATTTATCGAAATGGAGCTTTATAGGTTCATTCTAAGAAGCAAGGATACGGATACGGATACGGGATACGGGATACGGACACGATACGATACAGATATGTGGATACGTGATTTTTCCAAAAAGAAGGATAAGATTCGTTGGGGGATGCGTTGAATATAAAAGTAAATAAAATATATATTATATATAGAATTTTTTAATTCCTAAAATTTCATTAATGATTAAAGTTTTCCATTACACAAGTTCACCATTTCACATGCTGAGAGAGATCTATTTACATCTACTTATATATATACATACACATAACAAGAGAGAGAGAGACTTACAAGGTTGTCCAGAGAGATGAGAAACAAAAGAAAGGATATCGTCCATGTGTTTCTAGTGTCGATTGGTAGGGAAAAAGAAAAACATAGTTCTAACTATAATTGTTTTAACCCGTATATTTTAAGTAATAACATACTTACCCTCGCACATATCCAAAACCTATCAGAGCGTATCCAACACGTATCCATGCGTATCCGAAACATATCAGGATACCAAAAAATAATTCTAAAAGCAGGATACTTTAAAAAACATAGCGGATATGTATCCCGAGAGTATCGATATCCAATACGGATATGATACGTGATACAGAGGCCAAAATACAGTATCCGTGCTTCATAGGGTTCATTGACCATGAATGTTGCACAAAGCAAAGAGATAACCACCTAGATGCAAACCCTTAGGGTAAACATTATAATTTGCTAAAAGAAAAAATAACTGCACATGTTTCTTCTATTTGCAAACAAACCCTTAGCTATAAATTGCTTAAAATTGTTGACTGCATTATACTCAATTAAATAATCAACTTGGGCCATAGGTTTTAAGTACCTTCATAACGTGAATCCCCAGCGCATCTAGGGCTCCTAAAACTCAAAACACGCACCGTAGACGGTCTCTTTGAATTGGCACTAATAGAACTGGACCATAAACAAAGATTTGTGAGGAAAAATAGAACATAAATTCATAATGAAGAAACAGAATCCAACAATATTCCTGCATCGACACCGGAGTGTCCCAAAAGATCACATCAGTCTCAACTAAATAAATTTTTTTTTCACACATGGTACAATCGTCAGGTTGATCATCTACGTAGTTAATGGTTTTGAGGGAAAATTGTCAAATGGAGTCAAAAGGATTTCTACGTTGTGAAACTTACATGCATGGGGATTGAGCATTCATGACAGGGCTTGTCGGTGCAAGTGTAGATGTTATTGGTAGCATTGGAAATGCAAGTTCACTTATGCTAAGCTAGGAGTTTTGTTCCAGATAATCTATTTATGCCTCATGACATGAATGGGACAGAGGATTTGAGTTTGACAGTTGACTACAATTACCAACTGGCTTTTTTAGAAAATTTTTGTCTTCATGTTTAACTCCCATCCTTCGGTGGACCTTCGATAGGCGCCAAGTTTATTGTTATGCATCTATTTGGAAAATTTCTAAGAGAATGAATTAACTCCTATAGGCTGTAGCTATGGTCCTGTTACTGTATCACCCTTGTAAGAATCCTAGGGCGGTGAAATCCCGCATCCATTGGCGTTCAACAGTTGGAATAAATCCTATAATCCAGTTTCCATCTGAATGCTATTTTCTTTTCCTTTTTCCCTCCGAAATTCCAGCATCATGTGTAGATATAAACACGTAAAATTAAAACAAGTTATATGCATATATTTCATCAACTTGAATTGGTTTCCAACAATCCCCATCGAGTAGCAATGAAATTTCAGCGAGAGAGAGACTTACAGTTTTCTGGCGAGGAAAGGAGAGGAAAGGCTAGGGTTTGAGAGGAGAAGGCAGGCCATGAAATTTTGAAGAGAGAGAAAGGGAGAGATAAAACCTAAATAATGGTAGCGTAGGAATAGAGTGTCGTTACACCGATAGAGGAGGACAACTCCTCTCTACGCAGGTGTTCTGGGTAGAAGAGAGAGAGGAGAGAGAAATCTTCTCATACAGCCCCTTTGGCTTGAGTCAAAGAGAAAATAAAAGAAAAGGTTTGGATTTCTAGCTAAATGGCTAGAGCCCATTTGGCCATTTTGACGAGAAATAGAGGAAAAAGTATAAAATAAAATATTTTAATTGGCTATTCGCTTTTCTCATCCAATTTTTTAAAAAATGGTGAGATTTTATGAAAAATGACAGATTTTGTAAGAAAGGATTCCCATTTCTTATTTCACCATCCAAAGAGGCTATTAAGACCCAAGTTATGTGAGAAGGTTCATTATTTGCTATGGGCTTTAACTCCAGTCCAATACCTTAATTTTAATCCACAAGCCACACTACATGGCCCAAAAACTTAAGCTCAAGGCACTAGTAGTAACCCACAATGTTTGTTATATATCCAAGATCATCTATTTAGACTTCCGATGTGGGGCGAGGTGTTACAAATCCCTTCAGCTAGAATTCTCATCAAGTCAAATAGAGAGTAAGGGAGTTTGGATGTTGTTTTCGTGTTTATGCCCATCCTTTGTACATAGATTTTTCTATTTGTTTTAGTCAATTGGAATAGCCTTCACCAATGGAACCTTCCTGTACTATCTTTAGGGAACTGGGAAATGTTTTCAAGCTAACTTGAACAAGTGGCCATCCTTCATTTAGGCCGAATGTGGAATTATGTAACTCAGCAGAGGCACTAAATTGAAAGGAATCCCTGCTGTATAAGTCTTGTTGCTTTTCCTCCCGTTTCAAGTTTCTCATGCCTGAGCAAAACTCCTTTCAATCTTGATATTGGAAGATAAAATTCGTCCAATTATTGTTATTAAGTTGCACTGCAAAAAGTAAAGCCTCAGTACTACAAGAGACTCTTCAAGAGTCGGAGTCAAACAAGCAATATAGCTTGTGTCCTGTAACACTAGGGGGTTAAAATGTGTAAAAGCTTCTTGCGTATCTTAACCATTGGCCAACTGCCAAAATTTGTAATTGCAGGTGCAAATCTGTCCGAAAGGCAGTGCTTTACTACTTCTTTTCTTGTTAGATCTACTAAAAAAAACTACTATATTCTCCACAATTCGTTCTTGTTTCTCTATGTTCCTAGGTTTTCTCTCTCGACTTATTTGTGATTTCCCTTAAGGTGGATAGAATTTACTTTTGTTCTTATTAGTTATTTCACCTTTTAATTTGGGATTGATGCTCTTATTTCAAGGTTACGGACACACTTAACTTGTTAATCATGTACAACAATATATATACCAAACGCCCCCTTTAAGACTGCCAGACTGGTGATGTGGAGGGAGTTTTCCCTTAATTTTCATGGGTATATTAATATGAAACGTAGGTCCTGTCAGTATGAGTATTGAGTAGGCGACCCGTTGAAATTACAAAAATTCATGTGTGTTGAAAGTTGAATGCACTTAGTACTTGATCTTTAGTTTTCATTCCCATGATGGAGCACACCACCTCTTTTTTTCCAATCCAAGGATAAACAACTTAGAAGTGCTTGTTGCACTAGTTTCATCCTCTGTACTCATGCAAGAAACTTCTCATAAAAAATTCTCTCTCTCTCTCTCTCTCTCCTTTTCAGGGAAACCTATAAAATTATAGAATAGCTAATTTGTATCTCAGATATGATAATTTGATTTACGGATTGATGTTTAGGGGGACAAAATCTTGTCCCAGTTCTAATGTGGCACAATTCTGTTTTGCGTCTTCTGTTTGTGGGCCAGTTCAAGTTTGGTTTGACCAATGGATCCAAAACTGGGTTAAATTTATTTTCTAACAGCGAATGGTGTATCTTTTCTTCACCTTCGATCTCTTTCTAAGAGATTCTGAAATGTAATGATCTTTGGCACTACTTGTTAGATAATTGCAGGAAGTGGCAATTGGCAATGTTAAGCTGGTTCTCATCATCTAAGCTTTCAATGTAAATGATTGCCCCAATTTTTTTTGGCCATCCTAATTACAGCCAAAACCTTAAACTGACATCTATTACTTTACTTTCATTCAAAGGTTGACAACCATCTTCCTTCTTTTTCCTCCTTTATCTTTATTTTTCTTTTTTCAATCTTGTGTGTTGGGGATGGATGTGAAGTTCCTAATACCAACCAACTCTTCTCCTACATGTATAGACGAAAAGTTGAAAACCCATCTCAACTTCTAACAAGGAGAAACACTACTGATGAAAAAGTATAGAACAATGGCAATTCTGAATCAAGTCTGATAACGTTTAGATACTGATTGCCATTGTGCACTGCATAAATTGAGCCATAGAACAGAGTTGCACAAAGTGATACAAGAGCAAGTAGTAAACAACTTATAGGGAGTTTAATTGAAATACAGTACCTAATAAGCAAATTTAGATTACTCCAACATTATAAAACAAAAAAAATATACTAAGTGCCAAATCCCACAGAGAATATTCACAGAATAGATCCCAACGAGCAGATTAGATATACACATCATTTCACTGGGATTGGGGGTCACAAACGGGTCAAACAGTTAATTGTTCGAGTTGATTTGAAACTTAACGAGCTTCAAAACATGTTCAAGTTTATGCTTGTTTATGTGATGAGCCGATCTCGAATGAGCTTTATCGAGCCATAGACGATCTCGAGTATCTTGGAAATTTTTTATACATCACAAGCCAAAGGAGCCGAGTAGTAGCTTTTTTGAGCTTGCTATGAAAGCTTAAATGAGCTTTAGAAAAATGTTCAAGCTTGCTTTATCTATGTACCAAACTGATCTTGAACGAGCTTTTAAGAAACAAGCACAAGCTCGAACTCGAGTAGCCTGTGTTGTGCCCGTCTAAGACCGTGCCGTGTCGTGCCAGGCCAACTTCTGTGCGGTGCGGCCCGTGCCCGTTTCGTTCCCCCTCACTTCCGTGCCCATACCTTGCCGCGTGCCCGTGTCATGACTCGTGCCCCATCCCACTTCCGTGTCGTGCCCGTCTAAGTCCGTGTCGTGCCATGCCGTGCCAAGCCAACTTCTGTGCCATGCCTGTGTCGTTCCCGCTCACTTCCGTGCCCGTGCCGTGCCGCGTGCCCACTAAGACTGTGTCGTTCTAGTGCCGTGCCGCCTTCAAACGTTGCGTGCCCATGCCGACCCGATCCATTTGACACCTCTAAGGGTACCCTAGGGGTTTAGGTGTTTTTTAGGGTATCCTCGGATTTAGACACTTTCGTAGGGTTTTAGTATTTCATTAATTAGAGGAAACTTGATAGGAATTATTTTTTATTTTCTGAACCTAGAGGTCCTCTTTTCCCACTAAGGCAAAATTTTGGTTTCTCCAGTACTGATAGATTGAGTTCTTCACAATCACATAATTTTGTGAGGCTATATGAATTGCCCTAATGCAAAGAGGACCGCCAATTTTTTGCCCCAGTGAAATAATGGAAGTTGGATCAAGCACTTACACATATTGGATTGAGCTGATTTTTCACAAACTCACTTTGTTTTTTTAAAAAAAATATTGAACGGTTGATTTTTGCATAAAACCACTACTCTACATGGTCTAAAAGATGAATGACTCAAATCATTACGGTGAAAGCATGGTGAAATTTCCAATGGCGGTCGTGGAAAACCCAGACAAGTGATGATCACATGGCGTTCATTGACACTTTGGCAATGGAATCTCTTTTAGTAGGAGTAGGAGTAGTACTCTGTAGGAGTATCTTTGTTTAACGAAAAGTCCTGCCTTCTGATTAGGCCGTGGAAATTCTAGCACTTTAGATCAAGTAGTAAAATACATCAAGAAACTCTTTCTTTCCATTCCATGTGCTCTTCCACTCATGCACCCAAAACGGCTGTTAAAGGAATGCCTATATAGCTATACCACTTTTGCTTTACTCTTCCAATGTGACCATAAAATTAAGTGTTTAGTTTGATTGGCCGGAATTAAAGATTCAATTGGCTAAAAAGGCATGAAAATGTAATTACTAATTATATTGTCAGACCACATCTTGAGCTTTTGAATGCAACCTTTGGTAAATAGATTAGCAATTTGTGTGATAAATTATACACATCTCACAAAACATGGGATGTAGCATACTTTTGCAGAATTAACATTTACAATGACCACATTATTACTCACCTAATTAAGAGATTTTTCTTGTGATCTGTATCTAAAAAAACTCGCTTTTTGCCCCTTAAAAAGGAAAGAACTTGTCTTTTTCTCCGCTTAGTTTTTCCTTTCTACTCCCTCCGTTCCAATTTGTGAGTCCTTTTTCGGGAATCCAACTATTTTACGAAACATCATTATTGCATTGATAGATTTTCTAGTTTCCAATTTTACCCTTAAGTGGTTTTCAATTCTTTTTGGTTTAAATTGCCTCTGCAATTTCAGGTAGTCACATTTCCCAAGGAGAAACTCAGAATCGTTGCTATACTATTGCCGCCAAGTATGCCTTTTTTAAAATTGTCCTTTCACATCATAATTTAATGATTTTTTAAGTTTGAAAAAGAAAGGGCAAAATGGGAAAGTTCTAGCTTTTTTGGAGTAACTTTTTAAATGGGACACTCATTTTGGAACGTCCAAAAAAGGAAAGAGGGACTCTCAAATTGGAACGGAGGGAGTAATAAACTTTCTTTAACTTCTTGTGCATGTTTAGATCTTTTGATTCGTCAATCAAAAGAGCAGAAAGATATGCACCAAATTAGATGAAGCTGAGAAAAAACCAGGTAAGGTTTTCGTCTTCAGTGCATTTTTCTAAAATAATTGTTTTCGTTTTTTTTATTTCATTGATTTCCCTAGTGGAAACTGATGAAAAAGGTTAAAACTTTAATCAAAAGTTGGAAAAATAAAAAATTAAACAAAGTTCAAGAGGCTACAGACCCTCTATTATTAATTCAAGCAATCAAACAGTATGTGCAAGTAAAGTTATATATGTATCTCCTAATGGAATACTTGAGTTAATCTCTTATCACAAAAATGGAAACACTACTACCGCCACCACCGCCACCTTATATGCCTGATCAGCAGCAGATTGAAGAAGCACAACTCCCTTATCCTGTGGCTGCATCTGCTAATAGTACTCCTCGGTATACTTCGGGCTCAATCGGGCCATTCTTTGTAGTCATCTCTTTTCTGGCTATTCTTGCAATTCTTTCATGTGTGTTCGGAAGCATATTTGTCGGCCGAGATAACACACTGTCGGAAAGCATTAACCATGGCGGCTGTTTTGGGTGGTTGAAGGGAAGAAGATGGAGGCGGCGCATTGGTGGCAGTTGTGTTGGAGTTGGAGCCACGGTTTCGGTTGGGGAAAAGGGTGACAATGATGGGTAAGACTAAGGCTTGAGATGGAATGTACCGTCAATCGATACCACCTAAGTCTGTGCTTAACTTCTGGTTTAATTTGTGTATGGAAGCTGAGCCAGATTATAAAGTCAGACCTCCTTAGATTTGGGTTAGACCACCTTTGTTGTTTGTAAAGGACCCTGTGCTTAATGTTTGTTTCTTGTTTTCTGAAATTGTTTCTTGGTTATAAGCTCAATCCAACCTAGCAAAAATTAAGTTAATTAGCAGTCACATGGTTTACTAATAAGATGAACCTCACTACGAGTACAACCACTTGATTATAGGAGACAGTGCCAAAATAGAGTCTTCATGATATGAAAACACTTTAGTACAGGTTCCATCATATTAAGCAATTATAGTGCAAATCAAAAGGTACAAATTCTGGTGCAAAAGGATTTTGGAAGTTTCACCATCAGAGTCTTCATTGTGACCACCATCATCTCAATGCTCATGCACCTATTATTGTGTAAACCCTCATTTTCTCCAGTTGTTTGGATATCGTCTTTTCTTGTCAAAGTGTGAGCAACATGGGGAAATGGCAAAGCTTACATCGAATGAGTCGCTATTTGGTTTTAGGATAACCAAGAACTGACGGCACCATTTCAACACAGAGTCTGGCATTACCAAAAACTCGGTCTAGGAGCTAAAGTAGAGATGAGAAAGTGTTAGGCACCCTATCTCGCTCTATGATTCGGTTGGCTTCTATTTGTCACTTATGGAGTTAACACTTCATTATCATATTAGCAACAAGTTGAGGCAGAAAAAATAGAAGATAGACGGGAAAAAAAAAATAGAAGATAGATAGACTAAAGTACGGAATAGGCATATGATTTAACACAATTAACACACCCTTTATGATTTTCCAAAAATGGGAGGCTATACGTAAATTGACGCTGGAAGCATTAGCACAATACCAAACGGTATGGTCCTATGGACGATCTATACCCTAAACCAACACAAAACCAAAAATAAAACACGCAGTATCATACGAAAAACTCTCCAAGAAGAAACAACAGAGAAAAACAACCTTAGAACTTACAATATAGGAAGAGGGTATTAGAAGTGTAACTAAAAAGCAAATAAATAGTTAAGACTCAATGCCAATGTCTAATCTCAGCCCAAAGGATCCCCAGAGGTAGGAACTATGGTTCGTCGCAATTTTCTTTACCCTTTGGTGATCTGTAACATTAACAAGCATAAAGACGGACAAGCACCAAGTGATGGGGGATAGGGTAAACAGAAAGGATCGGACCTCTGGTTTGTGGCTTGGTGGTATTGAGGAGTGAGAGCAGCAGAGTAACGATGTATCACTGCTGGAATGAAACTTTGTCAGGAAAGAAATCACTAGAATGACTTTATTGTCAAGGAGAACTGCATGCATAAAAGATATATTCCCTTTTTCAGAAAGCTTTAATCGAGTTGAATTTGTAACTCAGATCTAAGTTCTGGGTGATGAATAATTCCAATTTCGTTAGCTGCTATGTGGTTTCTTTGGAAAGCCATGAATGCGTTTGATTTATTAAACAGCACAACCTTCGACTGACATAGCTGTTTTAATCATTTTTAGAGTTGCTTGCCAGATTTGAAGACTCGAATTTATTTATGTTTGATGGGCCTTCAATTTTGTTGAATAGAAACAAGTTGCTCTAACATTGAAGAATTTCTTATGAGGAGACCTCAAGATCATTATGGAACCCCTCACATGCTATGAAGATGGCACAAATTTTATAAGGCCTCCAACAACAAGAAAAGGGTTAGTTAGGCAATGACCTTGTTACTGCAGTTTTAAACAGTGTTCTCAAAAAAGAAACAGGAAAAAAAAGATGTGCAAGAACAAGAGAAGATTAAACACCAAGGAAGCTAGCATGATACCATAAATATACGAGGCAAAAACACTGAAAGCTTGACTTAACTCATAGTACAACAATACTAGGTTTTCCACCATGGAGGATGTCTCAGCATTGATTCATTGCAAAACCTCTCTTCTGTTGGTTATCATAGTCTTTCTTTTGTCATCATTTAGTGCAATAACCACCACCACCACAACTGCCACTACCTTCGTTAAACCACCTCGAGTGTCCATGAAACTTATCCACCGTGATTCGGTTCTCTCTCCATACTACAACCGTACTGCCACCATCTCAGAACGCTTTTGGCGAGATGTTAATAGCTCAACGGCCCGGTACGCCTATCTGAAGGCAAGGACTAACACTACCTTTTCCACCAGTGATGATGTCCGGGGTGGTCTCAGCGAAGATCGCAGCGTTATGCTTCTTGTAAATTTCTCAATTGGCCAACCGCCTGTTCCACAACTCGCGGTGATGGACTCTGCCAGCGACCTATTATGGATTCAGTGCTCACCGTGCAAAACATGTTTTAAGCAACTTAGCCCTATGTTTGACCCTTCCAAGTCATCCACGTATCGTAACTTACCCTGCAACTCTCCTTATTGCCCCATGGACCAGAAATGTGATTCTGTAAGCACATGTGAGTACCATCGAGAATATGTCGATACCACTAGCACACGAGGAGCATTGGGCATGGAAGAGCTTCGGTTCGTGACATCTGATGGGGGTACAACAAGTGTTTCTGATGTGATATTTGGCTGTGGTTTTGAAAACCATGGTATAACAGAAGTAGCTAGTGGGATTCTTGGACTTAGTCCACAGAAAGAATCCTTAATTTCTCAAATGGGCAGTTCTAAATTTTCGTATTGCATTGGCAGCCTAGATGATCCTCACTATGAGTACAACCACTTGATAATAGGAGACGGTGCCAAAATAGAAGGCTACTCGACACCGTTACAAGTGTTTGACAACTCCTACCATCTTACTCTGGAAAGCATAAGTGTAGGAGACAAACAACTTGACGTCGACCAAAAGATGTTTAGAAGACGCGCATCTGGCGATGGTGGAGTGTTCATCGACTCTGGATCGGCTGTTACCTTTCTAACCAGAGGTGGGTATGACCCCCTGAGGGAAGAAGTGAGAAGCTTGATAGGTACAGTATTACAAATGGTGATTGTCCAAGACCATCCAGACTTGCTATGCTATATGGGAGAAGCGAGCCGAGCCCTAAAAGGGTTTCCAGTGGTCACATTCCACTTTGCTGGAGGAGCTGATTTGGTGTTAGACACGAACGCGATGTTTCATCAACTTGAGGAGGACTTGTTTTGCATGTTTGTTAGGCCAACCGCGTTTAAGGACTCGACAATAATTGGAATTAGAGCCCAACAGTATTACAACATTGCCTATGACCTAGACGAAATGAACCTTTATTTTCAGAGAATAGACTGTGAACTTCTTGAAGAATGAATGTACAATTCATTTTACGTTTTCCCATTTTTAACCTAATGTATGTACATACGAATTAGGTTATTTTATATAATCTCTTGTGAAATCTGCTAGTACTTTTTTAAAGTAAGAAGCACTGTATGAGAACTAATTTACACTTGAAAATTGACAGACTTCGTTGCCACACTTAATCAAGACAAATTGTTGGAAAATAAGAAAAGAGCATTGGAAGTGTTACCAAAAAGCGCATAAACTCTCCGCTGTTTAAAAAAAAAAAGGTGCATAAATAGTCAATAGGAATTTCTGTGCCGGGATGATCCTCACCGGTAGCAACTATGGTTCTTCGCAATGTTCTTTACCGATCCATGATCCATATAACAATCTCAAAGATGGAGGAAAACACTGAGTATATGAGGTTGGAGAGGGTAAACACAGAGGATCGGACCTCTAGTTTGTGGCCAGGTGATAGTGAGGAATGAGAGCAGCAGAGTAACGATGAAGTGGGGATCCGTTAAATTTCTTGGAGATCAAAATTCAGAATGTATCCTTCCCAAAGCGGAGGATTCTAAACAGATATTTATTTAGTATCCACAGTGGATGATTTCAGAGATTGAACGGAAGGCTTACAGGTTAAGGCAATAAGCTCAGATGTATCATCAAACTACAGGAGTTCGGCTAACACATCATGGCTCTGAGCTCAGACGTATTCATCAAACTACGGTAGTTCGGAATAAATGTCGGATATGCAGCCATTTGGCTCAGTTGCGGTTTGGAAAGGGAGGTCTGAGTTGGAAACGTCTAAGAAACCATCTTCGGCAGCCTTGCCGAAGGAAAACATAGTAAATACATTCTGGGGTAGGGGAGGGAGAGACTGTTCGTGAGTCATGTGCGCAAAATGTGCATGGCTCCACAGAAATGACCTGTGGCTTCCTACCTATCTCTGCCCCTATTCGTGAGTTTTTTATGAAAACAACCCTCGAACTATCACTCATTTTTTTACTTCATTTTCGAACTATCAAAATCTCGTACTTTGTCCTCAAACTATCCATATCCCACCTATCTGATCCAAAACCTAACGACATCCAAGTTTTTGGACAGCAAAGTTAGCACATGCTGTGCATGTGAGTGTTTGTTGGGCAAAAATGGGTTTTTATTCCCTGACATTCTGGCTCCAAACAAGATTGTTGTTCCCTCTAATTTGGGTTCTATATACTCCTTGACAGAGGGAAAAAACAGAGCCCTCCCGATTTTGGACTTTTACAAAACAGGGCTAGTTAGGATTAGACCTATGAATGAAGACAAGAGTCTGACTCCACCATGGCTACAACTCTGTCAATGCCCCACCAGTAAACGGGTTGGATACTCTAATCCTGAATCATCTACAATGCACAGAAAAAAGCTATCTTCACAGCCAATGTTTTTCCTTTCCTTTTCCATGGTCTGTTTCATTTTTCGGTAACCTTGTGGGTATGAAGGGGAGATTAAAATCATTTCCAGTTCTGATTTCCCAGCAAAAAGCACACCCATGCACGCATATAGATACAAACATATATACTTACATACACACACACACACACACAGAGAGAGAGAGAGAGAGAGAGAGAGAGAGAGAGAGGTGAGAGAGACATAGGAGGGCTGTTGATTTTTTTGGGAGAAATCATCGGCTGAGATGGTCTGATTAGAGATCATCACCTTGACAAGCAGAGAGGGAGAGGAGATTTATCCGATTTTGGGAGAAAAATATATAAAAATGGCATTTTTGCCCTTCGTTTGGGTTCAACAAAGCCATGTGCTTGGCACATGCTGACTTTGCCGTCCAAAAAATTGGATGGTGTTAGGTTTTGGACCAAATAGGTGGGATATGAATAATTTGAGGACGAAGCAGGAGATTTTAATAGTTTGAGGACGAAATAGAAAAATGAGTGATAATTTGAGGGATGTTTATATAAAAAATCGTACATGTTTAAATAGACATAGATTGATGAAGTCGCAAAGCAAACAAGATCCCAGATCTTGAAACAACAGTACAGCCTATGCTTGAGAGCTTTTTCTCGAGTTTAAGTGGGGAGTGATCCAAAACAATTATGTATAGTGCCCGTCTACACGGGTAACATTACTAACATTTCCTTGGTGTCATAACTGTTGTTAGAGAAAGGATTGGAAAAGTGTATTGTATATGGTGTTGTGTTAACTTACCCTAACACAATCAACTCTTATTTATATAATGAAAAATCATAACATAAGACTACATTAACCAATGTAGGACTAATACCAATATTATATTCTAACACTCCAAAAATCCGACTAGGAAGCCCAGAATTATGACCATGTCCATGACTAAATGAAGAACCAGCAGCAACAAAGACAGCAAAAGTAGAATCAGATTTCATTGCAAATATATCACCATGTAAAAAGAGGCAACCAACTAATACATGCAAACTGTTTCGAACATAACCCAGTGGTGGTGTGATGATTTCGAACACTCCTCAGGAAATTTCAGAAGTTGTCAGCACCTTGAGGATGGAGATCAAGGATTTTTGAAGTGAAAGGAGAGCTGTTTTGGAGATTTTGGAGACTTGGCTACTGCCAGCGAGGGTCGCCGTGACTGGGTTATGGCCGACGAGTATAGTTTAAGAGCCGATGAGACTATTCAGGCGCCGACGAGTACAGTTTAGGGACTGGGTAATCGATTTTGAGGAATTTCGGCCACGATTTGGAGTTTCCAAAGGTTAGAAACTTCGATTAGGGCTTTGGTTATGGAGTTCGAACATCAAAGGCTTCGATTATGGCTTCGATTTGGGGTTTCAAAGGTTGGGATTTCTATGGGATTTGTGGCTTCGATTTAGGGTTTCAGTGGTTGTTTGTGGATGACAGAGGTGGGTGATGCAGAAAAGAGATCAAGTGAGGGTTTAGGGTTTCAGTGGCTGTTTGTATATCTAAGGTGGATGGTAAACCAAGCTCTGATGCCATGTCGTTAGAGAAAGAAGGATAGGAAAAGTGTATTGTATAGGGTGTTGTGTTAACTAATCATAACACAATCAACTCTTATTTATAATATGGAAAATCATAACATAAGACTACATTAACCAATGTGGGACTAATATCAATATTATATTCTAACAATAGCCAGCAAGTGGTTTCTCAATGTGTCTGGGTGCATAAACTCATCATGTGTCCTTTCCAATAGTAAAACATCTAAAGAGACAAAAGATGTACATATAGATACAGAACACATGTGCCTCTTTGTTATCCTCATTACAGAAATATCACAAAACAAACATCACCATTATCGTACACAACCATTGCTACTTAGCATTGTATTGTCGTATATACATGTATGGTCATCTATACAAACCTTAATACTCCAGCGAGTCAGCAGTGTCAGTCACCCTCTCTTCTCCAATGATCCATGGAGCAAATGGCTGAGAGCCTCAGCCAAAGATTTGACAAGCCTTTGGAACAATCCCGAGATCGGCGCCAATCAGGTCATACTCCTTGAGGGCTGCTTCCATCTCTGCTTCTACAGCAGCATCATCCATGCCATCGACGGTTCCCATACGAAGGAGATCACCATAGTACTTCTCTTTCTCAGCATCATCTTGGAACGGTTCGATTGCAGGACCCTACAGCAGCACATCCATCAATTTACTAGGACAAAACTACAATAACATACATCTTGTAAACGCTTTTCAGTATCATGTGCTTTCAAATCAAAGCACTAGACAACAAGCAGACCGAAGCACTGCAAAAATACCAATGAAGCACAACTGAAATCAAACCAAAGAAAGTAGTGAAGGTAAGAAACAATAGCCCTGGGCATAGCCCTGGGCATGGGCGGCACTAGGTGTGCTGCTATGACCCCATCAACTTGTACAAAACTACCCAGATATTTATCATGAATGTAAAAATTCTTACTCCAAAATTTCTAAGTTGAACCTACCAACCCTAGCAAAAGAATGTATAAGAGAATGTCAGGGTTGATCCACTCTTTTTGCGTGATTTAAGGTTTAAACTACCCTTTGCTAAACATTTGAAGCCAAATCTAGCAAATGAAAAAGATATATACCGCCCCCATATATATACTAAATACAGTTTAGTTTCCACAAGTGGGGATACTGTTAGAGTTCAAAACAAGTTTTTAATACGTAATCTTATTTAGTACTTGATTTGATTTTACTCAAACTTCTGAAGAAAACTTTCGAATGAACCACCAGAACAAGATTCATGGAGCTGTGACTGACTACAGGTTTTCAGTTTCACAAGTTCCAGCGGAGGTCAAAAGATGCGCAAGCACAAGAAGAAAAGACTTGACTTCAAATAAATATGGGGTTTCTGCAGATCTCCCTCCAATCTCGGCTCTTGGGCAGTTCGGCGTTTTTTGGGTTTGCCTAACAGCTTGTGGAGATCTCAGTTTCTGTGGCTGTTTCCTCTTCTCCAGTCGCTTGCTTTTGGTGGCCGGAGTGTGGTTGGTGTGCAGTGTTTGTGGAGGCGGTGTTGTTGGCGGCCAGAGGTGGGGGTGTTGTCGTTTTGGGTTCGGTTTTGCAAGGTGGGAGTCTGGTTTGCAGATGACGGGCTGGCTTCGCTGGTGGGAGTCCGGATTTTTTGGTGGCTGTATGATTTGCGGCGGCTGATTTGGGTGGTGTTGCTAGGTGTGGCAATCCGGGCTTGGTTCCTATGCAGCCGGCGATGCTCCAATCGTTTTTGGTATCGGTGACATACAGTGGGTTCATAGCAGTCTTTGGTTCTTCACAGTGGCGGCGGCTATGGAGTCCGGATTTCAGATTTTCGCTTTAGGGTTTGGGTGTGTCTTGGGCTTTAATTGCTCCGTTTTTTCCTTGTATTTGGGCTTTTAGGCCTTTTTAGGTGTTTGGGCTACGTCCCATGTGCATTTTATTGTTTTATCAGTCCTTTTGGGTGTTGGGCTTTGTCCCTTGGGTTTTTTCTTTGGTTGGCATCTTGCCAATCAAAGGCTTGGGTCTCGTATGGGCACTTGTTGCCCTTCTCCTTGCTCCCTTTGGTTGTTGTTTTCACGTTCAAAGATTAATAAAATCTTTTTCGCCATTCAAAAAATAAATAAATATGGGGTCATGTAGAGAAATAAGAAGTTCAAGGCAGGAACAATCATATGACAACAGAGATCAACACAATTGCTTCAAATACCTGACAGAGTTCAGCATAATGCTTATATATCTCACTGTTCTCATCTTGATCTCCAAGCAATGTACCGCCATACCAACCATTGGCTTCTTCTACTGAAGTCATTGCTAGATATCTGAAAAGAGGTTCAATTACAGTGAATCAAATAATTACATTTCTAAATTACGCAACAAAGGAATTCTAAATCTTGACAAAATAGTTTAGAGATATTAACAGGTCAAAGTTAAAAAGTTGTCGTTCTTGTCATGAATTGTTGATAGAAACCAAAAAGATTAAGAGCTATGTAGCACGGACATAGATACGGACTCAGATACGGATACGGACACAGAATTTCTAAAAAAATGGAGACACGGACACGACAGGGGACACGGCAAAAATAAATAAATAATATTTATTGTATACAAGTGAAAATATAGTTAGGTGTATAAGCTTGAAGCTTCAATACTTATAAGCAGGCATCATATAAACATCGTAACACATAATATTATTCCAAAATATATGAAGCAACTACACATTTACCCCCCAAAGTTTTACAAAAAATTGCATATTTAACTCTTGTTGTGTCCCCATATGTGTCCCTCACATGTCCCCCTAAAAATAATTAATTAAATTTATTGGACATGCCACGTGGCGTGTCTGAAGTGTATTTTGCCGTGTCCTCGTGTCCCGAAGTGTATTTTGCCGTGTCCTTGTGTCGGACACGGGGACATGCCGGCCTCTAGGAGTGTCGATGCCATACATAGATTAAGAGGAAAGTAAAGCACTCATGTTAGAGTGCCTAATGTTGTGTTTGGTTGAGTTTTTGAGAAATTTTTGAAATTTTTTTGGGGTTATGAGTGGAGAGAGAAATGAGAGTAATGATTGGAAGTAGGGGTAATGAGCGGAGAGAGATAAAGAGATAAATGAGAATAATGATTAGAGATAGGAGTAATGAGTGGAGAGTAATAATTGAAAGTAGGGGTAATGAGTATTTTTTGAGTTGGAATTTTTTTTTCAAAAAGGGAACCGAGCAAGGCATAAGTTATGTGCTCAGAAATCAGAAATCTTAAAACCACCAAAAGGGGGCAACGTGCAATCATATGTTTTCAAGACATGATAGAACATGATGCTATTGATATATATTGCCAAGTATCACAGGAGTAAACTTATTCTCCTGTATAGTAATAACGAACACAAGGGCCAGCACTTCCATGGGCTATTGCATTCTCAACTCGATGTGCCAGCATTTCCAAGGGCTATTGCATCCTCAACTCGACTAACGTATGTGGCAGAAAGTTATTGATGCAGAACATAATAAAATAAAGAAAAAAACTCCTCACAAGAAAGACTTACGAGACTTTAGTCAGAGTGGAGAAAGGATTGACAGCTATAAAGCATGCCACAGGAAACTGTGTTTTATTGAGAAAAAAATTACTTCAAGACTTATCATATTGGTCACATAATTGTGACTGGTTAAGCACATCTTAAAAGCACTTTATCAGTACTTCTATATTTGACCTGCTTTACCAACAACAAAATGCATCTGCAACGTTATGACCATGTAATTGTTAAACATGAATACAATTACAATCACTGATTCTAAATCATGGAAGAACATCCGCACCAACACTTCTTGAACTTATGCAAAATCCATGAACAGTGCATCTTGAAGTGTCCACCACTTCCCCAAATATGATATTGCATGTCCTAGCAATACATTCATCAAGATGACAATCTTTCCGGTGCACTAAACTTCTTATCATTGCAACTCAAGTAATATTACAAAACAATTTTCAAGTCTATTACACGACTGAACCAGATCTTTCCGAAGATGAAAAGATCCCAACTCTGAAGCAATGAATGAGCTTTAGATGCAAAAACAAAAACTTCAAACAAGGGTGTTGCAGAGGTTCATATGTACTCTACCCTTGGAGGAAGGACAATCACACCCAAACAATCAGCAGACTATGTGGTTGAGAGAGAGAGACAGAGAGAGAGAGACCTCTTAAAGACATCCTCTTCACCGATATCACTGCCAGAAGAAGAAAGCCAACTGAGGTCATACAGGTCTTCTAGTCTCTTATCCTCTTGAGACTTTCCCTTTGCGGTTTCAAGGGAAGCCACTTTAGGAGCAGAGTTACTCTCCTCAAACTTCCTCTGGCCAAAAAGCCAGTTTGGACTTTTGAGCTGTATTTCACTGCATAAAATAAAGAGTACTTAAGATAAAATTGTAGAGTTCTGGCATAGCATAGCAGAAAACAAAATCATTTTCAGCTCTGCGGTATACGGTAGTTACTAAGAAACTTTAGACTTACCAAAAATAAATAGAGAACTACAAAAAAACGAGGAAATGGAAGAAAAATGAAATGAATGCAACACTGAGAGTGCAAGAAAAATCCAAGAAGAAATTAATTTTGCAGGCCACATCGAAGGACATTACGAAAAGAGAACCAGAATCAATCAGTTGAAATCATCTAGAACTTGAGAAATAGATGCAAAGGTAAGTTGGTAACAAACTACAGCAGCGTCGTATGAAATAATGTCTTGGTCTATAGGTAGATATCAATCATGCTGGGAGAGCAGAACAGGATAAAGAAAAAGGCAGAAATGAATACTTAACCAAAAAGGATATTAGCTCAGATCAAGTAGATATTTACGCTGCATCGGGTGCCACTCCTGAATTCCCAGGTTTTTGATCTGGTTCACTGAAAAGCCTTACATTCCTTATTGAACTGCATGTTCTTTCTAACAATTTATCAAATGACGTCAGCTTCATCCGCGAGAAGTCCTCTCTGCATGCTGGAATAGGAGCAAGAGTAGTTCTTGCTCCCATAGGCATAGCATCAGCTAGGTAACTGCATATTAAAATAAGTACAAAAAATGTCTGAGATAATTAGATGAAAAGAATACTGCCAATAATATAGGTCACCACGCAAAAAGACTAGGAACAGGATACAACAGAAGTTTACACAAGTGTCATATTCACCACTAAACACACTTGTGTAAGTATTTGCTAATTGAATCCTTGCGTACTTTGCACAGTTGAGAACAATCATGTCCATAATGAGCTTAGTTAGATCCCTCTCGTATCACTAACAAATAACGAGTCTGCGTGCACGTGGGAAGATGTTCATACCAGTATCCTCTAACTATCCTTAAAAATTCACCATGTGACAAACTAAAGCATCCACACCACATATTTACATGGACTAAGTGATACCAATAACAATTTTAAGTTTCATTTTTTTTCCTGTCGGTGATAAAACAGTAGCATGAGACAACTCAAACTTCGAAAGCAATAAATCCCTTCCAATACCAACTCCCATAGTCAACATAATTTGAGAACCAAGTAACTACTCAAGCGAAGATCCTGAGAGAATAACATAGGGTCAGAAGCCCCAAAATTTGGAAGGCATTGAGGTTTACCTGTAACCCGGGATAAGGTCATCTCCTATCCCAGACACGTGAAGATAATAATCAGAATCCAGATCCCAAAGTGCAGGTTTACCTTCTTGTGGTTGGAAGTAGCCTAAAAATCTGGAAAAATCAGGAAGAGACA
>BPLS01000608.1:74272-105473 GCA_019656275.1 Rhododendron kiyosumense
GGGGGGGCGCTAGCCACCTCCCTCCCCCCTCTCTCTCCTTTCCTCTTCTCCTCTCTCTCCCCTCTTATTTTTCTCTTTTTTCCCCTAACCTCCTACTGCTTGGCTCTTTCTCCACTCCATTTGTCGTCGTTCCTCTTCCTCCTGCATCCTCTCCACTCCCCGCCAATCAACCACTGGTCTATACTCTTGACTGTCACCGGTATGCCTCACTGCGTGGTGCACCTTCAGAGATGGAGGAGACTTGGATGTGGGGCCTCCCGCCGGATCATTCTTGAATGATTTTTGGTTTTTCCTAACGGAAGTGGAGGACTTCGGCAAACTCTCGGTGTGGCTGCTGTTCAAAGATGCAGATCTTGGGCTTCTTAGGGTTGGCTTCAAAGAGGGGTTTTGGCGGTGGCTTCTGGGCCGCCGCTGTTCTTCGTCGTCGGTTGATTTTACGGCGCGGCCTGGTTGTGCAGTTCTGGAGGTATTGATGGTGGTGTGGGTTTGCTGGTGGCGGCGTTGGGTTGTGTTGTGGGTGGTAGTGGTGGAGGCCATGGTTTGGCTGGTTTGGGATGGGCTCTGCCTAGCCCTCACCTGCTTGCTCCACTTCTTGTAAGGCTTTACATGATGGTCTGAGTTCTGGCTTTTTGCAGGTTCTCAGTAGCGATGGTGAAGGCGCGTTGATGTCAAGTCGGGACGATCCTGCAGCGGGAGTGTGGTCCTTCAGCGATCATCTATATTCCACCCTCCTCCGGTTCGGAGGCCTGGATCCGACATCGTAGTTATAGTTGATTGTGGAGCGTATACTTTATTTTCGTTGTTTGTTTTGGCCTATGGGCCGCGCAATTTGTATCTGTTTTCCTTAACTATATGAATTGCTTTTTTTTCCGGGACAAAAAAAAGCACCGACACGAGCACACGACAAGGACGCGACACCAACACTTCAATAGGCAATTTTTTTTAAAATTAGAGAACACGACACGGACATGTTTTAAATGATATTTATGTATTCAATTACATGAATAGAAAAGGCTTTATTTCTAAATATGCAACACCATAGTATTCCTTAAGTCTTATTTATCATCACATCATCCACAAAAGTATTCGAGCAAAAACTGTTTCATCATTGATGAGTCTTTATATTGTTGACTGTATTTAATGTATTGAATGTAATTAGGAAGATACTCAATTAGGTAGAATCAATTAAGGATTTGATTTTATTTTATTCTCTTTCCTTATTTTACCTTGTATCCAGTCTATATATTGTACCTCATTGTGAGAAGAATGATAATCAACCAAGTATTTCGACATGCTATCAGAGTGGGTTCCAAGAGCCTGATTTCTTCTTTCTCTTCTTTTCTTGGTCTCTCGACCAAGTATCGTCCTTTTTTTTTTTTTCCAAAGCCAGAGAGCCTGTCTCTATTCTCTCTCGAACGATCTCTGTTTCTCAGACCTATTTGAGAAACCCATCTTTTCCGACGAAGTACTCTCAGTTCTCAGCAACACTGAGACTGCCTTTTCCGACCTTCTACAGACTCTGCTGCCCACTCAGTCGGACTCCGGCAACCTTGCCTGAACCCCAGCATCTACATCAGACCCTCATTTAAACCATATCAACCCCGGGTATCTCTGTTGCATCCCCACCAGATCTGGTAATATTTGGTTTATTCCTATTTTTTGGTTTGCTCTCGTATTATGGGTGATAAGGATAAGAAAACCGAAACATCAGGCTCTAAGGACACTGTTAGGGATCCATTTCATCGTCGTTCTCTCACCTCAATTAAATTAAATAGGGCCAATTATTTGCCATGGTCACGTGCTGTGACTGTTTCTTTGCGAGCAAGTGGTGAGACTTCCTATATCACTAATGCCCCATCTGAAGATTCTGTTTGGATTCAAAATGATTCATATATTATGACTTTGCTTTGGAATAGTCTTCTTGAACCTTATATTTTTAATAATGTTGCATGCCTTGACACATCCAAAGAAGTATGGGATACTTTACACGAGTAATATTCATCCGAACAGAATCTCTCTCGCATTTATCAGATTTATCAGAATATTTTCTCTTTCCAACAAGGAGATCGATCGGTTGATGAGTACTTTTCCACCTTAAAAGGGATGTGGGATGAGTTAAATGTTTATCAACCTTTAACCACAGATTTAAAGGTTCAGCAGAAGTACAGCGATGAATTTCAAGTTACCAAATTCTTGTCCAGGCTGAATACAGAACTTGCTCCTCTCAGTTCCCAAATTCTTTCCGGCAAGGAAGTTCCTACTATTGGTGAGGCTTTTGCTCGTGTTCGAAGGGCTGCTCCTCAGTCTTCTGTTTTAGAGCATCCAACTCCATCTGCCCTAGCTGCTCCTGCTACTGGTCCTATTCCATCTTCTGGGAATTTTAGCCACTCTAATCCTCCCCACAGTCGTAATGGTTCTTATGAATGTGGTGGTCGACGTGGTGGTCGTGGCACCAAGAAATGTACACATTGCAATGCAACCAATCACATTGTTGAGTTTGGTTGGAAGCTTCATGGCAAGCCGGCTTGGGCTAATCAGGCTACATTTGAGGGGGAGCAATCTGGGTTGGCTCCTCCGGATCAGATTGCTATATCTAGGTCTGAGTATGATTCCATGTTTCACAAGGCTAATGCATCTTCGACTTCCATTGCGACTCATGTCTCATCAAGTAATACTTGCCTTCACTCATCTTCTCGTACTGGCAGTGCTCCATGGATTCTCGATTCTGGCGCATCTAATCATATGACAGGTGATTTGTCTCTTCTTATTGATGTCGTTACACCTTCTGTTCCCTCTTATGTTACTATTGCGGATGGTACTAAAATTTGTGTACATGGCATTGGTACTTATCATGCATCTGGCCTTATTTTTACTTCTGTCTTATACTTACCACAATTTCCTTTTAATCTACTTTCCATTCATAAACTTTCTCAAACTCACAATTGTTCTGTACTCTTCTATCCCTCTCATTGTGAATCTCAGGATCTCAAGACGCAAAGGATGATTGGTGGGGGGTATGAGAAGAATGGTCTGTACTATCTTCAGCCATCCAATCCTTCCAAGTTATCTGCCTTCCACTCCACTACCACACCTTACCAATGGCATTGTCGTCTTGGACACCCATCTTCTGTCAATCTTTGCAAGATAGTCCCTGATTTACCTAGTTTTTCTCCTTTTAATTGTGACACTTGTGAACTCAGTAAACATCGTAGGGTTTCTTTTCCTTTACGAGTTGAGTCACCTAGTTTAGAACCGTTTGCTTTAGTTCATTCGGATATTTGGGGACCATCTCGTACCACAAGTTTATGTGGTGCTCGCTATTTTGTTACGTTTATTGATGATTTTTCTCGTTTAACTTGGGTATATCTTCTCAAAGATCGGTCTCAAATATTTTCTGTGTTTTCTAATTTTTATGCTGAAATTGTCACTCAATTTAATGCCAAATTATGTATTTTGCGGACTAATAATGCCCAAGAATATATATCTCATCAATTTACGCATTTTACTGAAACTCATGGCATTATTCATCAAACTGCTTGTGTAACCACCCCCCAACGAAATGGGGTTGCTGAGCGAAAAAATGGACCGATTTTAGCAGTTGCCCGAGCTCTTAGGCTTCACATGCATGTTCCAAAAAAAATTTGGGGCGGTATGCAGTTCTTACAGCTAATTATCTGATTTTAGCAGTTGCCCGAGCTCTTAGGCTTCACATGCATGTTCCAAAATATTTTTGGGGGGGTATGCAGCTCTTACAGCTAATTATCTTATAAACAGAATGCCATCTCGGGCTTTGAATGGCAAAACTCCTTATCAGATTCCCTTTCCTAACAAGGATCTTTCTCCCCCCAAAACTTTTTGGTTGTGTTTCATTCGTTCATAATTTCTCTCCAGGTCGTGATACGCTTGATCCGCGTTCTTATAAA
Organism: Rhododendron kiyosumense; assembly: GCA_019656275.1. Classification (NCBI taxonomy): domain Eukaryota; kingdom Viridiplantae; phylum Streptophyta; class Magnoliopsida; order Ericales; family Ericaceae; genus Rhododendron; species Rhododendron kiyosumense. The sequence continues at coordinate 78,196 of BPLS01000608.1, forward strand.
TGTATATTTCTTGGTTACTCTCGGACACAGAAAGGATACAGGTGTTATAGTCCCTTGCTACGTAAGCACTTTGTAAGTGCTGACATGACATTCTTTGAGACCGTCCCATATTATTCCCCAGCAGGTGCACGGTTACAGCCACCCATGTTGGCTGATCTTGGTCTATCACCTTGTCTTCCCGAGATTGCTCCTCGACCACCCGTTACATCGGTCCGTCCTCCCGAGACTACTCCTCGACCACCCATAAAACAGGTCTATGTACGCCTTCGTCGCTCTTCCGTTGCCGCACCACCCATTGTTCCTGCAGACCCAACTTCTTTACTCACATCATCTCCTTCACCGTCTGAGGATCCGGATCTTGACTTGCCTATTGCCGTTCGTAAGGGTACGCGTTCTTGCACTTTCCATCTTATTTCTCAGTTTGTGTCCTATGATCGTTTATCTCCATCTTTTCGCGCTTTTTCTGTGTCTCTATCTTCTGCTGTTGTTCCTAAGTCTTATTTGGAGGCTCTTTCTCATCCTGGATGGCGCTCCGCTATGGAAGAAGAGATGCGTGCCTTGTCCATAAATCATACTTGGACCCTTGTTTCCAAGCCTATTAGAGCACATATTGTTGGTTGTCGTTGGGTGTTTACTGTCAAACAATATCTTGATGGTACTCTTGATCGACTGAAAGCTCGTCTTGTGGCCAAAGGTTTCACCCAAACTTATGGGCTTGATTATACTGAGACTTTTTCTCTAGTGGCCAAACTTAATTCTGTATGGATTGTTATCTCTCTTGCGGCAAATCTTGATTGGCATCTCCACCAGCTTGATGTCAAGAATGCCTTTCTACATGGGGATCTGTCTGAGACTGTCTATATGGCACAACCACCCGGTTTTGAGTCCAAGGGGGAGAGTGTGTGTCGTCTTCACAAATCTATATATGGCCTCAAACAGTCTCCCCGGGCTTGGTTCGATAAGTTCAGCAATACTATAATTTCTCATGGTATGACTCGGAGACAGGCTGATCATTCTGTGTTCTTTAAAAAGACCACTCGTGGTATTGTGATTCTCGTGGTTTATGTGGATGATATCATCATCATTGGTAGTGATAGCATTGGGATTCAAACACTAATTCGCCATCTTGGTTCTAGATTTCTTACCAAAGATCTAGGCAAGCTTCAATATTTCCTTGGAATTGAGGTAGCTCGTTCCAAAGCGGATATCAGTTTATCACAAAGGAAATACACTCTCGATCTCTTGAAAGATACAAGTTATATTGGGTCTAAACCTGTAGCTACTCCCATGGAGACTAATCTTAAGTTAATGCCTGAAGATGGTGAGCTGATTGACGACCCTGAGATGTATCGGAGACTTGTGGAAAAACTTATTTATCTAACTATTACTCGACCCAATATCTCCTATGCAGTTAGCATTGTTAGTCAATTTATGACTCGTCCTCAAGTTCCTCATATGGAGGCAGTTTTTCGTATCTTGAAGTATCTCAAAAATGCTCCCGGACGTGGACTTCTCTACAAATCATCTGGACATCTTCGTATTGAAGGATATACAGATGCTGACTGGGCAGGATCTCCTGCTGATCGTCGTTCTACTACTGGTTATTGCACTTTTATAGGAGGCAATCTTGTGACATGGAGAAGTAAGAAACAGTCAGTTGTAGCACGTTCTAGTGCTGAGGCAAAGTATAGAGCAATGGCTCATACCGCTGGTGAGTTGACTTGGTTGCGCACACTTCTACAAGAGTTTGGGATCCTGGTCCATGGTCCTACTCCTCTATATTGTGATAATCAAGCTGCTATCCACATTGCTAATAATCCAGTATTCCATGAGAGGACCAAACACATTGAAGTTGATTGTCATTTCATTCGGTCAAAGGTGGAATCTAAAGATATTAGCACTCATTTTGTTCCTTCAGGCTCTCAACTGGCTGATATTTTCACCAAGGCACTTCCCAAGACTTCCATTGATACTAATTGTCACAAGCTGGGAGTACACGATGTTTATGCTCTAGCTTGAGGGGGAGTGTTGACTGTATTTAATGTATTGAATGTAATAAGGAAGATACTCAATTAGGTAGAATCAATTAGGGATTTTAGGTAGAATCAATTAGGGGTTTGATTTGATTTTATTCTCTTTCCTTATTTTACCTTGTATCTAGTCTATATATTGTACCTCATTCTATATATTGTACCTCATTGTGAGAAGAATGATAATCAACCAAGTATTTCGACAATAATCAATACATTATCATGTCACACAAAGACCTAACTATTTCGTTTAACACCCCCGATGTGTCTTGCGAATGTCCTGAGAGTGACTTGAGAGTGTCCCGGGTATTTCTTTAGAGTGTCTCCAGAGTGTCCAAACCAAAAACATTGAGAAAAAACAGGACATCGGATTTGAGTGACAAACATGTGTCTGGAGAGTGTAATGTGCGAAAAGTGTCCGACACCGGTACATGGACTCAAACGAAGTGCCTGTGCTTACATAGACTGTGGGTAGAAATAACTCGGTAAGGTTTTATCAGTACATCAAATCTGGTATACCACTTATAAGACTAATGGATCAACAAGAAAAAACAGGGGAAATAGATGATTACAAATTAATTGCGTCTTGCTTGTCACCGTCAGTGTATGCATTGCTGTAGTATCGTTTGATAGATTTGATAAATTCCCGAGACTGCGTTGTAGCTTTCCACTTTCCCTGCCTTTCCGTAAACACCTGGAGTTCAAGGCAAGTGGATATTTGTATAATGTACCTTTGGCTTACCAAAAACAATACTACCCAAAACAAAGCACATGTTCAGATTAATTTCTTGACACCAGCAATAAATAAATTCAACTCAGATTAGTGTGGGCATATACAGTATTGTGAGCAGCGGAGCCACCATATTGCTGGGCAAGAGCATCACCCATGCTCTGATACATATCCATTAGAGCTGCAGCAATGCTACTATCAGCATCCACTTTAGGCTTGTCTGTCAAACCCATTGCATGAAGTTGGCGGCCTAAAGCTGCTAGGCCATAAGCATATTGTGCAACATTTGTTCGATCCAAACAATCAATGCAATTCGTGCGCAAAACTCCACTTTGGAACCATGGGGCTGCACCACCATAATTGTCTTGTCTAACCTGTTGACCAACATCAGAGTCTCTGTCTTGTTTCAAAGTATTTGATGTATCATTACCACTTCCAATCCTACAAAGGTCACCTGAATTAGCTCTCAGATCTCTCAGAGAAGCATCCCTGAAACCAACAGCAATGAGCTATAAGATAAAAAAACTACCCATGTAAAATCAGCCAAAAACAACAAACATAGTCTGCGTATCTTTATCCAATTGCCATAAACCCACAGTAGAGAAAGGAAACATAATCAAAACGTTGTGGTTCTTCTATTCACCTCCAACCTTATTAGCAGATCCCCAACTTGCGAAACACTAACAGGCTTTATCCCAAGAAGAAAAGGGTAATTTATGCAAATCAAGAGTCTTGGCTTAACTCTCACATGGATTAAAGCATTTTGTGCATGTGAAACATATTCAAATGCTCATGATGTATCCACTAACTTGTACCGAACTTCGCGTACATATCTCCATATTCTAAGATTATGGATTCAGGGAGGTCCGACTTATGGACACCTTTTACGCTGATACTTGTGCCTGAGTCCATGTAACATAGTTTCAAAGTAGTTGGCTTGGAACATAAGTGAACCGACCAACTTGGTCACACATTGCCTAACTAATTAGGCAATTATGAAATAATTAATGACAACAACGAAACAAAAGGAACTTTTGATTGATCCAAAAGCACGTTGATTCGATGAATTATTTTATGGCGGTGTGGGATCCAATGTATTGCTCCTGAGACATTAAAACAAGGACTTCCTAGTGCAGAAAGTTGTAAAATTGTAAGGAATGAATGTGCTAACAAAACTTAGTTCATTGATTCACAACAAGCAATCACCAAAGGGTTGATTATTTTTAAATTAGCCTACACCATTCATTTTTTTCCCTTTCATGTTTTGAATTTTCTTTATTATGATACTGTTTCTTAACCATGAAACACCACTTTTTCAAGACTGTTTGAAAGACCAGCTACTGTTTCTGTTTCAGCCTTTTCTCTATTGTCCAACTTATTAAAACAAAAACAAAACAATGAAAAAAACTTACTTTCTAGCTACTTATACACTCTAATCTGTTCCAAGAGTCCATGTGAATTATGTTCATAACAAACTTGGCTGGAATTCGACCCCAGAGGGAGGACAGACAGAACTAAGACTGACAGAGTTCTGGGGCTGTCAATAATCAGGTATGAGTACTTCCATTCACTCATTTTCCCACGATTCTAACAACTTGCTTGAGCTGGAAAAAGAAAACTACTGTCACCCACCAAAGGGTTACACCTGTACTCAGACACTTAAATGATAAAAGCATATTATTGTTCGAGAACATGTCCTATCCATAATGTATAGTTGGGACAAGAGAGAATGTAATCCTTCCCGTGATCAATTTCTAGATTGGTTCGATTTGTTTATCTCCCGTTAGTGGTGTATAGGGCCTTTTTGTCTATGGCCTTTTTTGTATACAGGGCGGCATTCCCTCAATGCCTCATTTCTAATATACTTATTTACTTATAAAAAATAATAATAATAATGTTAAGAAAAAAATAATATCACCAGCACGCAAAAGCAATTCATGGTTATTGGTTAGCTTCCGGTATAGAATGTCAAGATACGCTAGAACCACAACAACATAACTCATGTAGTCCCAAATCATCGGGGGTATGGGCGGGGGAGGATTGGAGACAAACCTAACCTATGGCAATATGCACAAAGTAGCTGTTCTCAAAATACCACTGAAACAATGGCCCCCTATACCTGTTTTGCTACGGAACCATGCCCTCAAATCAAAGCCGAGTGGCATCAGAGAGGACAGGCCTAGAGACCCAATTCAATTTCAAAAAAGAAAGAAAAAAGATACACTAGAAGAGCTCAATAACTTCAAGCCTTACAACAACAATGGGTTGTAAACATTAACTCCCTCCATCTTATATTGTTTGCTCTATACAGGGAACTCAACTTTTTAAGCGAGACATGCATTAATTGAAAGTTTAACAAGATTTCTAATATGCCCCTATTTATTTATCTTCGAAACTACTTTTAATTATTCATGAGGGTTACTTTGAGGAAATTTTACACACTTTTTTCTTTTGACTTTTCAGAGAGAGCAAACAATTTAGGACATCCCAAAATAGAATACAAAGCAAACAAACTGGGACGGAGGGAGTATTGAACATGGTTTTAAAGAGAGAGTGCACATAAATTTACCAAAACAGATGTAATACCTCCCTGTGCTTGTTCGACTAAGTTGTGTGGTTCTCTTTTTAAGTACAATAGGCTTCCCACTGTAGTAAAACCCAGTCAAATCAAGTGCTTCACTCGCCACACCGCCCAAAACTGCTAAAACATTGGCAGACTTGCTTGAACACAGCAGAGAAAAGAACAGTTAGCTCAAATAAAACTGGCACTTCTTGCAATTATTGCACGAATCATTCCAAGGTTACCTCTTTGCAAACTTGTGGAAGTCCCAGTGGATAAATTTAAGATGATTTTCTTCAGAGAGAATTTGGTTAAGGTACCCGACCGCATTAGCAAATTCACGCCTTAGCATCATTTCACGTGGCCGTTTCTCAACAGTCTGTAAAATTTACATTTCAATTTTAAGCAATTGCTTTCAATAAAATGAATTCTCTCAAGTGAAATCCAATTCAGTAGACTAAAACTGCCTTTGTTTTAGTTAAAGCTGATTTGCGACTCATATGTGACATTCTCAAAAAGAGCTGTAATTTCCAGAGCAGCCATCGAGTCCCATGATATTCTAAGGCAGAACACTTTACAGTATGAGAACTGAGAACTCATCAGATCAAGTCTTTTTCGGAATAGAAAAAATTCCAAATATAAAATCCGCTAGCAAAAGAAAATTCATAACAAATAACAAAATACATGGTAACCAAACAGAACTATACATTTCAAATCAGACCTTAATCAAATTAAGCACAATAATTGGGTTGCCATATCTCTTTGCAAGGTCTTCAAAATGCAGTTTGGTTGCTTCATATGTAGGATCATATCTTTGTACTGAAGTTGAAGAAGAAACAAGCATATCAAAACTTGTCCAATAAGACAAGGCAAGGAATGACTTGGCAAAAAGATAATCAAGGAGTAGATTGCTGATGTTCTTACAGATTATATCAGGTTTAGGGCTGAGTCTTGAAACTTCTTGTGACCAGAATAGAGGAATTGAACCCCTCATTTGCACAACAGAACTCATTTTTCCTTTGCACGACCCAGCTTCTTCATCAAGGACAATTTGTTCAGTTTCAACATCATTTGCAACCCTTCCACGATCATTGACCCCCCGTTTCAAATAACTGCATCCATGACAAATAAAAGGGCTGAAGCCATTGTTACGGAACCATTACACTACATCTCTGACATCCACAACAACGTCTAGATCTGACCATTAACACAAGCACCCAATTCAGTTCCCAGGCAGTAGCTCAAGAAAAGGAACCTAATAACAATAGAAGCATCAACCTAATGGACGTCGCAATAGGAATCAAGTACCGTGACTTTTTCGGCATATGAGAACAGTATCTAAACACATCACTACTAATCTGGTTGACATTAAGTTGCAAAAAGAAACTGAAAAAATGAAAAACGACAAATAAAGATAACTTTCAGTCATTATCCAATATTCCTGACGGACAAACAACCCAAAAAAAACTCTACACATTGTGCACAAGAGAGATAATGGACCGACTTTCTACACATACAAAAGCTTATAATGACCAATTAAAACTATTAACAAAACTCCAACTACATTCGGCTTCAACGTAATAATCTCAGATTGCAAGCCCCGGGAAGGAGAGTCAGAAAGACAACATAAAATATCCAAAAGACATTACCACCGTGGAAATAACACCAAAAATATGTAGCAGAAGCACCCAAAAACTCAGCTAAAGTCCAAGCCAAACAAACAGAAACAAGAAGGGGACAATTCAATGAATTTACTACGACAAAGCACATACAAACAAAGCATGAGTGAGAGAAGCTATGCAGTTTTACAAATCCTATTTCTGAGGATTCAAAGTGGAACCACACAAACCACCAAGTTCATTATGAAGCAGTGGGAGAAGCTGACCTGGTTTGTTGCTCATCCTCCTTTAGTCCTTCCCTGAACTTAGCATGCATGAAGGAAAATGAAAAGAAACAAAATGCAACATAATGAAAAGAGCGAAGTGCTTTCACAGGAAAAAGATGTGTTCATGGAAATGCATATGAAAACAGGCTTGCAGACTCTATATTAGACACACAGAAACATAGGAAGCACCTGTCTCTCCACCCACCCAGGACCTCTTTTTGGTCTCTTACAGTTGATTTCTAGTGTGTTCTTCATTTTAAAGCTCAATCTATGTATGAACGCATGTTTCTCATCAACGAATCTGACTACAGGCCGTGGAACTTTCAATTTGTCAGTTCTATAAGTTTTCCCTCCTATATGAAGAGGTTTTGATGATATCTACGAAAAAATTGATTGTCACAAATCGCCATCTAGTCATTCATATCGTGCTTTGACTAAGTTCTTGGTGATCTCTATGTACAGAATTCACAGTTATCTCTATGGAATCAGTCAATGTTGCTCCATGAGTGAGAACTGGTGAGGTCCTTCGGCATACCTATGTTCCGTAATCCGCTTTGTTGTATTCATTTGAGTTGAAAACATATGAACTTAATCACACAGTTAGTATGGGCAAGCATTCATCATATTAGTTTTCGATAGAATTAATGATGGAAGTATACACCTAGGGGTTGTCCCAGTGGTTCGGGCGGATGCCTAGGCTTTGGGAGTACTCCTGAAGTTCGATTCCCCATAGGGTGAGTACCTTGCAGTAAGTGGGGGGGGGGGGCATGACTAGTGTGGCCGTGCTAGCTCCCCCGGAGGTTTGGTTGCGCATTCAAGTCCATTTAGTTGCTTGGCTGTAAGATTGTTTCTCCATTACCCAAAAAAAAATACGATGGAGGTTGAAAAAGTTAACTTATCTCGTGGGATCGGAGACTAGGATAGGCTTCAAAAATAAGATATTTTAGCTAGTTCATACTCAATGTTATACATACTATTACATCTTGTATTCAATTTAGTGAAAATGTTGTTGACCTTCACCCACTAACGTAGGCCATCATGTTGGAACAACCTAAACCTTGTGCGTCTCATCTCTCGCGTCAATTACATGTTTCTTCATTATGTTTATAGTATACACATATTTGACAACTATCACCAGTGGGCAGAGGTTCGTGAGTATGTAATCTTACTCAAACAAAGCTGATAACAATTGTTCAACACTTAGTTGCACGAAGCGGGGGCGGGAGCGTGGGAGCGAGGGAATACAAAAGCTCCCAAGGTTGGGAGCGTGTACATATATTATTAAACTAATGTAGCATAGAGTATTTACTTTAAAAGTACAATCATTTTAGGAAGTACATTACAAATATGGGCCAAGTCCTCCATGAGTGTAAGAAATGGGCTAGTGTTACAATATAGTATGATTTTCTTTTCAAGATAGAATGACTTGAGCTAGATATATGAGTTTATCAAATAGCAATTAATAAAGCCAAGTGATAAATCCCTGTCTTCCTATACAAAGATCATACAAAAGCTCCCATCTTTATAAGGGGCAAGCTCCCATCTCAATGGGAGCGGGCTCCCGTCAAGCTCCTTAGTTGGGAGCACAAAAGTAGGCTCCCAAGATGGGAGCGGCACCACTTTAGGAGCTCCCTGCAACTAAGGTTCAACACCTAGCGAGAAAAGTTTATGTGAAAGACGCAGGTGTTGAAACTGAAAGCTTCTGCACTCGTTTTGGATCTCCTATCACTCACCCCTTAAGCAAAAAGCAACAAGGTGGAATTCTAATGCCGTGATTTCACAATACATCAAACTAAGGGCCATGAACCAGGACATACCGTGTCCCTGCAAAATGCCGAGAACGCCTTGACACCAAAGAAACACTGAAGTCTCGTCCAAATATTGACAGCCTAATCTGCAAACACAGGAGCAACAGGATGACTGAAGAATTTTAGCAGACAATATGCCTAATGTGAACAAACTTCACAATTATATCAAGCAAAATCATAACTCCGATGACTTACAGAGAAGAAATGACATTTTGTTGTGCTAGAAGAAAATTCAAGATCAAGAACAAAAAATAACTTACTTCCTTAAGGTCAAGAGTTCAGAAAAATAATTTGCAGGCAAACCATAACATAACACATACGCGAGTCAAAATGAACAGCAAAGGAGGTGTAAGAGCATTTTAGCCCCAAGGGGTTAATGATGTATGGCCACAAAAATCCAAACGAAGATAGATGACACTTGAGATGAGGCTGAAACATAAACAAAACAATATCTGACAATCAAAAAATCAGCAGCTTCCGGCAATAAGCTCGAATTTCCCACGTTATACATTACTGATAACATGGAAAAGTCAAACTATTAATAACCTCCAAGAATTTCTCTTTACTTCCTAACTACTTGGACCATGATCACAACATGTAGATAATGAAACAATCCATCACAACAAGCTTCGCCTGTTCAGACTGTTCTAAAAGTGTAATTAAATCTCCTAAAATAACCATAAATAAATAACTCAAGCAAATATACATGCATGAATTTTCATACACGTACATTAAACAGATTCGTGTTGGAGTGCTTATTCGATTCAATTTCAGCATCCCAAGTTTAAGACATCAAATACAATATGTCCTATAAAGTTCTTTGCAATTCCATGTAATGGACACCATAAGTACCATTAACAGGAACTTCTTATGCAAACCATGCATTTTCCATCCTCTGTTTGTGAAAGACTGGACAGGATAAAGAGGAACTTCTTATAGTAAAAAAATGCACCTTGTCAAGTGAGATAAGGTGTGTAAGAGTACGGAGGGTGGTGGTCTGGGGCTCAAAAAAGCCAAAGACCAAAACCTGGCTTTCCTTTCTAAGTTGGCCTGGAAGGTTTCTAACGCTGAGGAGGAGGGACTTCGGGTCTCTATACTTAGAGATAAGTATTTGAGTAACCAATCCATCTCTTCCTGGCCTAGGAGGAGGCCTGCTTCTCGTCTCTGGAAAAGTATTCTGGATACCAAACATGTCATTGACAAAGGGAGTGAAATGGGTTATTGGCGATGGTAAAACTGTTAGCAGTAAAACTGTTAGCATATGGCATGACTGGTGGTGTGGGGATAAACCTCTGGCCCTGTCCCACCCTGGAGATCATACTAACTCTACTCAAAAGGTTGAATGTCTGACAATGGATGGTAAATGGGCCTTGGATGAGATAGCCCAGTTTCTGGATACCAGTTCCATGGAGGCCATTAACTCCATTCCCCTCCCTATTTACACTCAAGGGTCTGATCATTCCAGTTGGGTGGGTTCTGGAAATGGAAAATTCTCTATATCTGCTGCCTATGAGCTTATTAACAAAAGTGACTAGGATCTGAAGGGTTGGAAGTGGTTTTGGAAACTCAAAATACCAAAAAAACTTAAGACTTTTACATGGCTTATTCTCCACAATAGCCTTCCAACCAATCACCTACGGGTCAGAAGGGGGATTGAAACCTCTGAGTTATGTCCTAGATGTAGTACCTGCTCTGAAAATATTTCACACTTGTTCAGGTAATGTATCAGAGCAAAAGAGCTTTGGAGGAACATTCCCTCGAGCCACTTAATGAGAGCGAACTTGGATACTCTTATTCACGAATGGATATCCCTAAACTTGAGATGCAAGAAGATCCCTGGGAATGGCTATAATATACTGTGGCACATTATGTTTATTAATTCTCTATGGAAAATCTGGTAGGATAGAAATAAGAAGAGTTTTGACAACATTGAGATACCAAGCTGTATTAGTGCCAGGAATATCATTGCTTATTCCCAGGAAATTGTTGAAGCATTAAAGTCCCCCCTCATTATGGGCTCTCAGCAGGCATGCCTAATATCTTGGTTGATCCAACTGCAGGTAACATCAAACTCAACACAGATGGCTGCTGGTACGAAATGAATGGGAGAGGAGGCTTTGGAGGATTGTTCAGAGACCAAAGGGTGACTGGATCATGGGATTCTACGGAATGAGAACCTTTCCTCAAGCCTGGAAGCAGAGATCTAGAGCATCTACAAAGGACTGGAGATTATTCTGGAAAGGAAACTGAAGAATGTGTCAATCAATATCTGACTCACTCACGGCTGTCAATCTGATCAAGGAAGGCAACCCAAGCAACCATCCGCAAAGTGTGCTCATTAAGGAAGCTCACTGCATCATGGCCAGGACCAACACCTCGATCGAGCACACTTACCGATTAGCCAATCAATATGCAGACCATCTTGCAAGAATGGGAGTAGAAGTGTAGAACAAACAGATGAGCTCGTTTTTGTTGTGGACATGCCCATTGCTATGAGGGAATTTGTTGTAAGAGATAGCCTGAATATCAGGCAAGTGCAGATTAATAGTAGGTTCTTTGTTTAATCTATAGACCTAATGACTTTGTGTAACCCTTATGTGGTACTCCCTCTTGTAATCTATCTTGAATTTCCGTTTGACCGGAAAAAAAATAAGTACCATTAACACTCGCTACAACCCGTTTCCAACCAGTCTCGACCATGTAAGCCATTCATGACCACAAAAATTGTTCACTTGGCTTGAGTTTGTTCTACCACCAACAAAAAGAGTTTCTAAAGCATAAGTAAAGTTATTTGATTGAACTTATAAAATGGCTGACATCCTTAACTCCTCAATTTCTTTCTACAAAAATTCATGAAATTGCAAGAGACCAATTTTGTATATGCCATAAAAGGCAGAAGAACCCAAACACTTACAGCTACATACATGTACACATCAGGTAATAAATGACACTTCATCAAACATTAACAATTCTTAATGGAAACTATGTAAATGTATCGACCCTCAAAGCATTAATGGCAAATGGGCCAAGAGGCAGTGCAACTTTGAATAAACATGTTTCTGGTTCAAGTATTGGCAGCTTCACGTGACAAAATGTCAATTCTTAATCCGGACAATGGGCACCTATGTCCAACCTGGCCCTACCCTCTTTCCAAGTGGATTGCTCAAGGTAACCCCATTACAACCTGCTAAACAATTGGCAGGCTAATTTGAGCTATCAAAAGGTTAATTGGAAAGATGAATTGGTAAGATTTGAGCCATCCAGCTTTAACAGATATCTTAAAGGTCCTAGGTTATGTTGGAAATTTTGGCAGTCTACCAATAGTGTTCAAGACGGCATCAAGGCTGATGGGTACGTTGGGGAAAGTATGCTGGGGCGGATGGCTGTCATGGATGAGGTATGTGTTGCTTGATTAATCTTTACCAATGAAGTACTTAGACGTTCCTTGGGGTAGTCATCCTAGAAGTGAAGAATTGAGGGCACTAGTGTCAGAAAAGATTGGAGGGAGATTGGATGGGTGGAAAAATGCTGTTTATTCAAGGCTGTTTCATTAATATTTAGTATTTACTACCTTGTTGAAATTACCAGTGGGATTGCCATTCAGATTGAGAAATGTTTGTGGATTTCTCCAGAAAGGAAGTGGAGACTCAAAAATGTAGGAAGATATTTGCGTAGTCAGGAAGTTGTTTCGCTTCCTAAGGGCAGGGGAGGACCTAGCATGAGCCATGTTATTGAGAAAGCTATTGCTTCGCTCGGTAAGTGGTTACGGAGATTTCTGAGGGAATGAGTGTTCATAGCATATGGTTATTAAGAACAACATTGGGCAATGCAGTTATAAGAGTACATACTTCCTTTTAGCATTACCAGTTCTCGCAAATTAAAGCAAAGTTGTAATACAAACAACCCACACGACCAGAAATAACCTAAGAAAGAGACAGAGCAAGGAAAGAGAGAAAAAACCCACCACGACTCCAACAGAAAGAAATCAAATACCTGTTTAAAATGTCCATGAACCAAAGCAATTGTCCAAATAGTATTCTTGCATCTTGAGCGTATTGATTCTGTCAGAAAGGCATTCCAGACAAAAATATTCTCATATGGCATCCCTTCCTCGCCCATAGATATCACATTTTTTTGCAAACTTTGCATTATAGGATATGTATAACTAAAGAAAAAATCTTTCGTCAAATCTACACTTGACAGAAGCTTCTTGTACCTGCAGTTTTGCGGATCGTTACAAAACAAACCAATGGTAAAAATGATCAATTAGTAACAGAATAAATATGAAGGTAAAAATCAACATTTTGCGGAAAAAAGTTACACTACCATCCAATTCTAACCAAACAATGAAGAACACTGTGTTCCTTAACACTCCTAACGTTATGTTTGTTACTATCTATCTTAAGACTAATTGTCATAGCCTAAAAAAGACATTAGAAGGACTATAAAAGTTTCACGTGTTAGTTTGACCATTTGAACCACACATTGACAGGATAAGGCCAGGATTCGTGAATCTAAAGAGCTCTAGAAATTATGGATTCCATTTTTGTCTCCTTTTTCCCTTGTCACTTGTTCTCCTGTATCCTAACATTCCTCTGTTTCACTTCTCCAGTCAGTTTCTCTTATTCACCAACTGTTCTGCAGCTTAGTGGCAGTATCATCAGGTAGCGAAAACCTACCGACTTCGTGGGTTACTCCATATTTAGGCTTGGAGATGTAGTTTTATCACCCTCCTGTTGCAGCATTGTTTGGCAAAGGTAAGTTTGAAGGGCATGTGCAAGGCAACCAGTTGGCAAATCTTGTTAAGGCATTAAGGAAAAAGGAGCGTCCTTTGAAGGCGGCAATTTTTAAGAAGGGCACATGGGAGTGGTCTTCCAATTCTGGACGTCTTATTAAATCCAAAACCAGGCAAGTACTGGTTCAAAGTTTGTGGTTTGGGAGTTTTTACGTGCAGGATCCTCCTATGGGTGATGACAAATCTGCTGCTCCAGAACCTCAATCCCACACTTCAAAGTAAGAACCTCACTCCCATCAAGAAGGAATTGCATCCAAACAGGGTTGGAATCAAGAACATGAATCCCAACGAAACAAAAGAAGAGATACCAATGGAAAGAAAATTTCCAGTGTCCATATAAGAAACTACAAAAAGAATTAAATCAAATTTACTCCAGTACTTCATATATAGGTAACTTCTACTTTAATTCACAGAACTTTATCTCCAACTGAGAGCAATATCTAAAATTTGTTCATATTCTAATATGTATAACTGCAAAACTTGTATTTTTTAGATTATAAAAAAATATAATCTACAAAATAAGGGGGAGACTGCACTTCGAGGATGAGAACATAGCCTAGGCATTATGACTCTTCCAAAGAAAGAAACTAAGCCTTTGATACTGCAGCAATATATATTTTAAATACATGCACATTATAGAAGCACAGTTGCTTCATTGAGAGTAGAAGCCTTATAGAAACAGGGTCTTTGAAATCAGGGGCGGAGTCAAGATTGTTCGTTAGTGTAGTTAAAATCTTGATACATGACATCTTTTCTTGTATTAATCTATTCTTTTAAGATAATAATCATCCTCATATGTACATAGATAGAATATCAATACCACTTAAAAGACGACACCGAATGTTTACATTTTGCAGCGAATAGCGATGCCCAACAGCCTCATTTGGATGAATGATAGTTTATCCATTGATCCCTCCCAAAAAGAATGAAGAAGAAATGAACGTTATACACCACTGATAATCAACATACCCACACTGCACTAACCTTATTAGGGTGAGTAATTTCATTGAAGAGGCACACCAAAAGAGGATTAAGGGAATAACCTTGAAAAATCCACAACACACCAAGCAATACTACAGAAAACAAACAGAAGATAGGTTCCTATGCTGCAATTCAGCAACAAATGGAAAACAACACGGACAAGACAAACAGGACTAAGCATGCATGACAGACCCAATAATTATGTTTTCAACAATGCTTATGCGGTGGTTTGGGATGTGGCGGATTTAATCAAAACGAGGGTGGCCATGTGGATGAGGGCTAAGCACGACATCAAGATTTATTCGGTGGAAGACGTTAAAGGGTATTTGGATGGGATTCGTAGACTAAAATTGTAACTCTCTTTTGAGGTGCAGTCATCCAACTCTCTGTTGGATGAGGTCTTCTTTTGGGTTTCTTTTGTATGTCTTTCTGAGTAGCACTTTGTGTTCTTTTTTTCTTCTCTCGATGTACCCTTTCGAGATTAATAAAATGTTTCGTTTGCCGAGAAAAAAAAAATAGTGCAGAAGGATGCCAATATGAAGCAGTTCAACTTTAACTCGTCATTTAAGGAAAAAGTAAGAAAGAAGCTTTTGAACATAAACTTTCTCCATATTAGCACACAAAGAGTTGTAGCTGCAGGAAACAACAAAGTACAATGCCCTAGATCAGCTCTAGACCACAAAAGATCACACGGAAACCATATATAAGCAGATTAAGCAACAGAAAATCTTCATACCACAGAAATGTAGTACCTCATCTCAGGTTTGGAATGAGCAATGTCGGTTTGAACTGAAGCGTGTGGAATGATTATTAACTGGCTCTCATCTATACTGTATATTGCATGGCCACAAATACTTCCAATTTGGCGTCGCTTTGTTACAAGAATCAAGTAATATGACTCCAGAAATTTAACACAACCTAAGCACATAATAACATCCAAAATCATAAGCCATGGAACAAAATTTAAGTTAGACAAACAAAACAATTGAACATCCAAACTAAACACAGAAGTAGCAAAACGAACCAGCAATGCCATAAACCTTGGCAACAAAGGTTAATCCTCCAGTAGCCCGATTGCCTTCAGAAATTCGCTGAAGCAAGCTCTTGACTTCTTGTGGAGAATAAACCACAGGATCTTCACTGAGATTGAGATCAGATGGCTCCATCCGGTCAATCTTCAACACTCGGAAGAATCTCTTGTTCCGATCACTCCCAATAAGGTAAAACCTCTACACAATTTCAACAAAAGGCCAGGATTATTAAAACCCTGCATTTGGTGCAAAACAGAGGAAAAAGATGAAGAAAATAAAGAACTTCAGATGTTATTTTGGCATCCAAATTTTTCATTTGCCTGCGGCCTTGATCAAAGAAAAGTACCCAAATGCGTGCATTTCCCATTTAAATTGTTTAGCTAGCACAAAATTTGTGGGTTATACGCCTTCTAACTTTTGTGTGGATTATTTATTCTCAAAACTTACCCAGCAGGAAAAAAAAACACAGACACACACACAGTCAAGATCTGCACAACACAATATTTTGTAGGAATTCACTTTTTAAATAGTTTTCTACGCAAATAACTAACTGTATCTTAATTTCTTTACAAAATTTGTATGTCAACCATAAACATTATGGAAAATACAATCATCTAGATCAATACAATTTTATTGGGAATGTTTTTTCCCTCAACAATGTCCTTGACAACTCCACAGAGCCTTCACTCACAATTCAACTAAATAAGCTATCTCAAACGGGCAAAACCACTGCTGAATCCACAGAGCCTTCACTCACAATTCAACTAAATAAGCTATCTCAAACAGGCAAAACCACTGCTGAAACGAATCTATAAACCCACGCGAATCGAACATAACGACCAATAGTAGCACTAAAAAGCTATGACTCTGATAACGAAGAATCCAATGAGTATCTAATGAAATGAGAAACTCAAGTTTTATGGGGTTGAAATTTTTCCCAGCTCCTTGTATAATGTATACCCTTTCTCAGCTATTTCTCCGTTGTATCCAGCTTCTTCACAAAAAACATCCAGAAACGGATGGCAGCAAAGCAATAACTGGTTTTCTTATGGGACAATTGGTGATGTTCAAATTTCCGTTTGATCAAAGAAAAAAAAAATCGTGATGTTCACATCGGTCTATTATGGGCCACTACATCAAGTATTGGTTCAACCTCAAAGCCTAATTATTCCATTTCTTCGTTCTACCCAGAAATCTGGAAACGGGTAGCCGCAATGACTGGTTTTCTTATGGGACAGTTCCTGATGTTCTATGATGGGCCGCTACGTCAAAAAAAATTGGTTCAACCTCATAGACTAACTATTCTATTTCTCCAGTTTTAATACTTACATCATTTTCTCGACAACCCAACAGAATTTGAGAGAGAGAGAAAATTTGGCTCACAGCTTTGGTCTCGTAGAGTCTGAATTTCTCGAGCGAGTACGAGTTGGGGTCGAATTCGGGATCGTTCGCCGGGTGGATCTTGGCGGAGGGGCGGACCAACGGCGGTAGGTTCGACGGACCGGGCTTCGAGTGGTCTGGCTTCGCCATGGAAATCGACTGGTACCTGGATCGATCTACGACATGGATTTACCGTTGTGCAGGGCAATGCTCCTGAAATTCTAGGGCAAATATGGGAATTCCATTGTTAAGTTCCCCCACGTTTCAGTTGCCGGATTTCAGAGAGAGAGAGAGAGAGGGAGAAATAATAAACCGCGAAAAGGTTGGGTGTTTGTTAAGTCTCCATGTTTCAGCAGAACGCAACGCACGCTTCTCTATTTCGGGGAAAAAATTCCAGTGCCCGGTGATGCCTGTTCGGCGCATTCGAGTAATCTATTGCGTTTTTTGCTTGTTTGGATTTAGAGAGAGAAAGTGTTAGAATGAAGAAGAAAAAAAAAGAGTTTCAATCTGACCCGTTCAAAAATGTATTGGACAGTCCGGATGTACTGAGTGAATACCACGTGAGATATATCCATCCGAAACTGAAAAATTTCCCCTATGCTGCAAAGCAGCTCCGTGTAAAAGCGCTGCTGGGCGCACTTGGATTGGCGGAAAGTGTTTTTAGTGGTATGGACTAAAATGGAACTCTTTTAGAAAAAAGTTAATTCTTTTTTTTTTTTGGGTTAAACGGAAATTAGAAAGAAAAAAAAAAGTTCACTCTATGCTAACTCTTTTCTAAAAGAATTTATTTTTAATTAAAACTATTAATTGTCAAAATGAACAATATGAATGCGTCCTGTACGGCGCTCTGTATAGAGCTGCTTTATAGTATGCTCTGTCCCCAATATTCATATTAGACAAGAGGCCCCAGACTTACGCAATGCATGTATAGATCATGTTAAAGAGGAGAATCTATAATAAAATCCGGTATGTGAAATTGAAAATAGGGGAGAAAGAAATTTGGGATGACCATTTTTTTCTTTTCCCTTTTTCCGCAGTTTCTAGTACTACAAGTAATTAAAGAATGAGTGACTGTGGATAAAATAGATCTATGTACCATCACAATTCCAACTAGAAAAAAAATTCAAGGACCGTTCCGGTTTCTAAAAAAAATGAACTTTTAAAAAATGAAGATAATTTCAAGCTAAAAAATTATGTGTTTACGCAAATAATTTTTCTACCAATATGGATCTTATTTGATAGATTTTATTGAGTAATTTTAAACGGTGCAAACAAATTTTAAAAATTATTTTTCATTTTCATTATATTTGACCTTGAAATTACATTCTTTTTTATAAAGAATGTTTAAAAAGAAAAGTAACGACACCTCAATCACTTTAGTCTTCCTTTTCTCCTTTGATAAAACCTTTTTTTCTAGTTTGAATTGATTGGTTTATCTATCCAATAATGTTGCTCGGGTTAAAATAGTATGAGTCAGCCTCAAAACTGAAATTGAAACCATAAAGCGG
This sequence comes from Rhododendron kiyosumense, assembly GCA_019656275.1. Classification (NCBI taxonomy): domain Eukaryota; kingdom Viridiplantae; phylum Streptophyta; class Magnoliopsida; order Ericales; family Ericaceae; genus Rhododendron; species Rhododendron kiyosumense. Next base: position 96,904 of record BPLS01000608.1, read on the forward strand.
TATTTTTTTTATAATAGAATCTTATATAATGACCAAGCTCAGCTTTTAAATCTATATATATACACAAATCTAACGGTCTAAAGTGGTCCATTAAATCAAACGACAGAAATTCTAGGCTTGGCTATTCTTAGAAAGATCAAAATCAATCTCTTTGTCATGTATATTCCAAATCTAATTCCAAAACACACTCTTGCTCTCCAAAAAATGAATACCAAAACAAATTTCATAGATAATATAGACGAGACGTATATCCAATTTCAAGCGGTTCAAAATTCAAAATTGGTTGGCAGGAGAGCTTCTCATGGCATAATATCACTTAACTAGCGCTTACCCGTGCCTCTGGCACTACGCATTGCCATTGAAATTAGTGTATTGTATTGGTTCCGCTTCTTAGTGGCACGAAAGAGAACTACTTGAGAGATATAACTAAATCAACCCCGCTACCTATTTAAACACCGACTAATACAATTCAACTACCTACGGATAAATTGAAATCGTATTTCTTGTTGTAAAAAGAAAGAACAAATGTTAATTTCACATTAAAGACACTGGCATAATTGCATATTTTTACACATCAGTTACACAAAGAAGCCAACCTAAATTCATAACTTATGCCTTTAAAGACTGACTAACGGTAAATTTAGCTGTGGAACTGGAGAAATGGTAGGTTCATATCCTTGGGCTTTGGCAAACGCAGATAGAAATCACCTTAAGGAGGGAATCATTGTAGAGCTACGGTTTCCAAACACACATTACCATGGAGCTCATCAACTGAAAACAAAAAACCAAAAAATTATAAGAAAAAAAAACCCACCAAACCACCACATAAGGAACCCACCGAAATAAATAGAATTCACCGATCTTCCTTACCAACTCAAGCCAAGAAAATTGTAATAGCGTTAAAACCATCAAGGAAGAAGGATTCTTGCTAATAATTTGTGTTTCAAATCAAGCTTAGTCCCCAAGCAACACCATTAAAAAAAAGTGCACGAAAGCCAAACAACAATGTACAGTTCCATAGTATCAACGAAAAGCTACAATGCAAATAGGCTTCTTTGAAGAATCTCTCCTAAGATGCCTCCAATCAGTTTATCAAACAGTTTCTTTGATAGAAGTTGCTTTGTCAAACATTTTATCATGGCATCAATCACAGAATCAAATGGCAATGGCTCAAAACCATTAATATCCCATATCCCATGAACCTTTGTAGATCAGCACAACCATTAAGAAAAACTACACAACTGAGATAAACAGAAAAAGAAAAGGAAGACAACAGAATGTCAAAATAAAATCAAAGCAGAAAAGTTAAAAAAATATTGGCATAATATAGAAATCACCAAGCACAGTTGATTTATCTCTGGTGGTTCGAACTTAAACCGTGGACCGGTATGGCGATGGTGGACGGGTTATTCTCCTCTTCCTGCTCCTCAAGCCCGATCTATCTCTTTCTCTCTAAACAGAAGAAAACGGAGAAGACAGGCGTTTGGAAATAATTAAACATGAAAACCCTAGAACTAAATGTGAAAGGGGACGGCAAATGTGTGATTTAGGTGATGGCAAATTCGTGACTTCCCCCTTCATACTAATACAGTATTTTCTACAAAGCTAACCTGGCATTAAACACAACTATACTATTTGCTCCAGCACCATCAAAATGAACGGAAGTAAATATTAATCTCCAAGTAAAAACAAAAAATGGAGACCAAAACAGACAAAACAAAATAAGAAAATGGTCCCGCCGCTTGGAAAGAAGATCGAAATAGGTACTGACAATACCAACGCTTGGCCTCCTATTTGATCGGGCATTTTCGCCAACAACACCTTTCCTCGTGCAGAAATTAAATTTCTGGCACTTTCACCAACTAAATGAATCCCTTCCCTGGCATTTTCACCAACTAATTGAATCTCTGGCATTTTCGCCAACTAAAGACAAACCAAAAAATTAGTTTGCACCGACATCTGCAAGCCGAATCAATTTATCAATTTATCGTTATGTCTTTGTTCCGTTGTATTAGTTGCGCACACGGTAGGTTGTAACATGTTTCCAAAAAGAAAAAAAAAAGTTATTTTATCGTGTCTTTGTTCCGTTGTATTAGTTGCACACATGTAAGGTACGGTAGGTTGTAACATGTTTTCAAAAAAAAAAACATAGTTTGCAGAAATAGCGTAGGAATACGGCTGTATGCAAAACAATCAGTGAAATGTGGAGGAATATAAATGGTGCACACTTTACAGACAACAATGGAGAGAATATATGCTTCTAAATTAAAAAAGAACAAAAGCAAAAATAGATTTTGGATCTCTGTTTCCCTGAAGATTTTAAAACAAAATGTCCCACAAAGTAGATTTTGGACCGATTAACAGGGTTGGAGAACAGTTATTTGGTTCAATCAAATTAATCGAAGCTTTCTTACCCTGCCTTTCCTTCACATTTTCTTTCTGCACCACCGAAGCTTTCTTTGTTGGCCTAGACTTGGACTTGACGTCGAGACGTCGGGGGATTTCGTCGCCGGTGACACCAAACGTCCGAAGCTAAGTACCGAGGGAAAAGAACGCCATCAGGAGGTGGGGATGAGAAACCCAAACATCGGAAAGTGTTTTTTTTTTTTTTTTCAATTACCAATTTAGCAGTGATAAAAAAACTGATGGCATTTTTGTAAAATATTTGAAAGATTATGGACACTTTATTGAGAGAGTTTGAGAGCACACCTTAACCCTTGGATCAAATCAATCTCAACCCTTGGATGTGTTTGTGTTTGTGTGGAGGCCCACGCCCTTCTGTTTTATTAAGTAGATGACAAGTGGGTTCAAACTGTCATTGTAACAAGAGAGAGACTACAGTTCCCGACTGGGGAATCCTGACCGAAATTCCGGACCCACGCCGGGCCCACATATACAAAAAAATGGAGTGTTTGGATCAGCCATCTACACACATTGGATGCCATTAATTCTCGCAGGAACCCACTCGGTTTTTTTTTTTTAGAATTTTTGGTCGGCTCCGATCAACCGTTCGGTGGCCGGAGTAGGCCCAGCACGGGGTCAAGAATTTGGTTGGGATGCTTAGGTTTTCTGTTGTAAAGAAGCCCAATGTTTTACTGTACTTTTCAAGCCATGAGTGGTAACTTTATTTGTTGGATTTGGCTTCTCTAATATCTCGGTTTAGCCTTCATAGAGTAATTTGTGCAATTTTGGTCGTTCAATAGTGTCTTAATAATGATTAAAAACATTGTTCTTATTGGTTCAAATTTGTTAAAAGACTTTGACCGGTAAGAGCAAGAATATTTAAACAAATGTGGACCTCTAATTGTTGAGACTGGAAGTCGAGATGCAATTGCTTTCTACAATCCGTATTTGAAATATAAAGAAGTCGTTTTTTTATGTTTGTCATTATAATAATGTTATTAATACAACAATTTTCACAAAAATATACACAATATGGTAACATAGTTTTTCCATGGAATAAGATGCTGTTTTACAATATGTAATGAGACTAGAGCATGCCCGTGCCTGAAGGCACCGCTCGAAATCGGTATTCAATAAATTATCCAGTTTTGTCGCTCAAACCTCTTGAAGGCCAATTTGCAAAATTTCAACTCCACAAAAAGAATAGGTCAAGTATATCCCACCATTTAACTTAAATCAGCACATAAACAAACTAACAAACAACATCTACAAAATCAGTAACAATTAAAGTTTGTTACTTTGTTAAAATTACACACCAAAACATCCCAGCAAACTACTAATCCACAAATTAAATTAGACTTAAAAACACAAACTATGAAATACCTATAAAAGCTGAGAAATCACAAACACTACAGGAATAAGAGATTTAGTCACCCAACATTCACCATACTAAATCTTAATGGAGAAAGAAATGCCATGGAAATATGAACCAAGAGTAGAAGAGAGAAATGAAAATCATTGAGGAGGAATATGACCTGCTTAGCCGTTGGAGATGGGCGCTTGCACGGTACGTGGTCGGAACAAAGAGAGGAGTTTTTCGCACTTCATTTTCCTTCCTTCTGGGGAGAGAGAGAGAGAGAGTCCTTTGTGGGAAAACTCAATCAATAATAGAAGAACCATGTTTGGATTTGAAAATGCTAAAATAAAGAGATCGTATCAAATTGGAGACATCCTCTCAAATTGGGAAACCGAGAGAATCAATCTTCACCATTGTATATTTTTCAATCCATTATTAATTCCATCCAAGAGATCAATTTTCACCATGCTAAATTAGCAACACTCAATTTAGTCCAAAAATAGTGCCACAAAGGACTCCCCACTACCAAAACTCTTTAGGAGAGAATCTGGGCCCTAGAATTGAATGAAAGGTTATAATACAATTCAATCCCATCCCTCCATTGTGCCATGTAGGACAGTTGTGAGAGGGACATTTTGCAAAACCGTTGTGTATTGTAATATAGATAGTGTCAAATATAGATATGTTGTGCTGATTGTTGTTTAAAATATTGTGTTATTAGACTTTTCCTAATTATTGTAGTCCAACAAATAAGTGACTAACAAGAGTGTAAAATGGTTTACTGATTAACAAAAAGTGTTACAATGACAATTGGGATCGACCTCGTGATCAGGGCATGTGATTGATCTAAGGATTTGTTGCATATTTTTGCATCATGGCTGTAAACTTTTGTATACTGACCGCAAACTCTTACATATGAGCTCAAGGGTGTGATTGAATAAAAGTTTTCCACATTATTACTGTATTACTTTATTTTGGTCATTTTTCTTGTAAATTTTTTGTTAAAAATTTTAAGAATCATTACTCATGTTGACCATTTGAATTTAAATTTTATAAAGTTACGATAAAAAACCTAAAAATGTTTAAAAAAAATTAGTTGAAAAAAGATAATTTGTCATTGTTCCAATGTTGTTAATTCTGTTCCATACCCGACAAAATGGTACATATTCTGTGCCGCTCTAAATACCAGCTTGTACCGGTCGATACCGGACGTACCAGCCTGTACTGGACAATACCAGGTGTATGAACCTGTACTGGACAATATCATGTGTATCAACCTGTAGCGAACGATACTGAGCATACTAGCTTGTACGAGATGATACCGGGCTTGTAATAGATACATAGTAATGGAAGTAAAAGCTAAATTTGAAGTCATAGTTGGAGATACTCTTAAAATTTGGGCGCGGCTATTCGCAGCTCTTCATTTAACGAAATTGAGATACATTTTCAGCATCCAATTACCGAAATATAATATTTTTTCCAACAGCTATTTATCAAAAATACATATTCGGCAGTTGTTTACCAAAAGTTGAACATATTTTCGACATGTAGTTACCGAAATATAATCTTTTTTTTTCAACAGCTATTTACCGAAATGTTATTTATGATTTTCAATAACCACTTACCGAAATATAGTGGGTATGAGAGAAAATAAAGGGCTGCGAATAAGTGCGCCCTAAAACTTTAAGGCCGCTGGTTTTGTCACTTTTAAGTTTATATAAATTTGTTAAATTAAATGACACCCAAAACGACGTTGCTTGGTCCAAGGAAAAGAACAATCTCAACGTTCAACCAACCAATTCCCACCGAAACCCCTCCTTCCCTACTTCTCCAATGGCGTCCCCTCTCTCTCTCTCTCTCTCTCTCTCTCTCCCCGTCCTTCAAACCACATCCTATCCCTCAATTTCACTTTCGCCCCCAATCCAAATGTATCCGGCAACTCCTTGCCCAACCCCCAAACTCCACGACCGAACGTCGGAGGAGAAAACGTCGTTTCGCTGCGGCCACCGCTGCCCCTACCTCGGCATTGCGCCGCGAATCCTCGAGAGGCGAGGCCGGCTACTGTGTGGCTCGAATTCGGTTCCCATTGCGATGCCGTCTAGTAGTTATGAGAGCGAATCGCATTCTCGCGAGCCAGAGAAGGTCCAGGGGCGGAGGATTTCGAGGCGGAGAGGTAAGCAAAAGGAATTGTACCTAAACGTATGATACTGTAATCTTCATTTGAACATGTTAAATCGTAATGCATGACGGTTGCACCACGAAGTTAATTCGGTGCGAATATGAAACACAATATTATCACTATGGTAGAAATGAATGGGTAGTTTAACTTTAGTCCCTTTCGACAATGCACCCCACGAATCACTCGTGTATCAACAGTCGTTTTTTTTTTGGCATTGCGGTGTGTTCAGTTATGTTAGAGCTTGTCACACATTGGTTAATTATAACCTCCAAAACTAGTATCAGAGACCAGGCGGCCTATGCACTCATTGGATGCTATTAGATAGTTTTATCATTAACATGTGCCCCCTATACTACAAAATCGAGGAACTAAAGAGATGTTACACCATGGAAGCATGCCCTGAATCCAAGCCGGAAGGCATTGGAGAGGGCATATTAAGGGTAATGAAATTGCAAATTCGTTGAAGTGCCCAAATTAGTAAAATACTACACCTATCATACATCACAGGGTTTGGCCTGCCAATTGGGCAATTCAAGAATTTTCATAGGTCACCCAGATTGGGTTTTCTCCAATAAATTTTGTGAGGTCATGTTGGAGTTCCATACTTGCCCACAACCTTTGTTTCGATTGATCCTGCGTTGTCCTATTGTCGGTTTGTTGACTATCTTGTAATGACGTTTAACTCCATTAATTTTCGAGCACAACAACACCATGTTCGGAACACACAACTGACACAAGTACTGCATAGTGCATACTACAATTTTTGGAAGAGCTTTTCTGTTCATCCTCACCTAAGGCGAGGTTAACCTTACGCAAAATTGGTGAGGTAACAATTAATTTTCCAATAGTGCCTTTCTTCAATGATCACAACCATTAATTTTTAAGAATTGATTTGTTAGGAGAGACCATGCATTATGCAACAGTTCCGCGCAATCGGATATTGACGATAAGTACTTGATCGAAAATCTGTTCTTGAGTTTAGAACTAAATTGAGTACAACTGGATTTTTGGAACAAATAATTACCGATATCCTATTGAACTGAATTTATGCTTGGTCTCCTAATGGATGAGCTCTTGCAAAATGAATTATTTTGATCATTTCAGCGAGACCTGCACTATACTTCAAAAAATGTGGGTAAGGTTACCCTGCCCTTGGTTAGGTGAACATAATTACTCTCCAAATTAGTCCTGTTGGATACTGCCTTTTTTTTGGGACTCCAGGTTTTCAAGGGAGGAATAACCCAATTACTAATAGCAAAGACTAACAAAGAGGAAGCAAACAGTATAAATCTGGGCCAATGAGAAACAAAATTGCTCTAAGGGCTCTACCAAGTCTTTCAAATTGCCAGATAATGCCTTACTCGCAAACCTAATTTATGAGTTAACGAAAAATCATTTAAGTTGTGGTACAATAGTTGTTTTTCCAACTTTGAAATCATTGTAAAGCACAAGGATTCCAATTACACAGAAGGGGTTAGCACAAAACGACCTTCCCTAATTACCATACTTGGCTATTAAAATTGACAAGTTCAGCATAAAATCAAAGAAACGGACAGCCATGACCCTAGTAGGGTGTGGGATTTTCTAGAAAGTGATCTCTCTCTCTCTCTCTGAGTGAGCCATGGCCACGGGCTCTGATATGTACGGAGTTGGTTGTTCGAGTTGATGAATTGCTGGCATATAGAATTAGATATAGTATGAGTATATAACAATGTGTGGAGTGGGCTTGTGTGCACGTATGGGCTATGAAGTTGAAACTTTCTAATCTACGTCCTCATATAGAAACGTGAGAGACAAAAATATAGCTTTGCAAGATCGAGCTTCTTTTTTTTCAGAGAAATATTCTTCCGAATCGTAAGAAATGATTCACTAAAAGAATGCGAAATTATATACTCCCTCCGTCCGTGTTTGTTGGTCCACAAACATACTTTTCTATGTCCCTCAATGTTTGTCCAGGTTTGAAAGTCAAAGAATAATTATGAAACTTTTACTCTTTTACCCTTGGAAATTGTTTTAAATGAATTGTGGGTGGAGAATGAAATTTCAAATTGATTTGAGTTCCCCACTTCCTGAAATTTGAATTTTTGGCGGCATGTTATAAGTGTTTCAAAATTGGAATGCTCAATTTTTAGGAGAATGGCTTCAAATTCAAAAGAAAAATGACTTTGATTGGTTGAAGGGTAAAATTGGAAAGATAAAATTATCCAAAGCAATCATGATATTTCCAAAAAAAAGTTGGAATCCCCAAAATAGACTAACAAACACGGACGGAGGGAGTAATATTTTGTGAAGCAAAGTCCCACATCACTTGGATACCAAAGCAATATGAAGGATATAAGCGTGAGGGCACCATCACTTCAATAGCTAGCTTTTGGGGTTGAGTTATACCCAAGACCGTGTAGCATGGTATCAGAGTCAGGTATGCCAAGGATGGGTAGGGTGTGTGTCCTTGGCTTGCATGCGGTAGGTGCTACAGAGTGAGCACGTTGGGCATGAGGGAGGGTGTGAAGCGAAGTTTCACATCGCTTGGGTACCAAAGTAATATGAAGAATATAAGTATGAGGGCACCTTCACTTCAATAGCTAGTGAGCACGTTGGGCATGAGGGAGGGTGTGAAGCGAAGTTTCACAT
>BPLS01000608.1:105483-122389 GCA_019656275.1 Rhododendron kiyosumense
CGCTTGGGTACCAAAGTAATATGAAGAATATAAGTATGAGGGCACCCTCACTTCAATAGCTAGCTTTTGGGATAGAGTTCTAGTTGTTCTACCCAAGACCGTGTAACATATTTATTCCCTCCCTACTGTCTTAGCAAAAGCGAGAACATAATTTAGTGATTTGATTGTACATATATTTTTGTATTTCGAGGCACTGACAGCTATACTCATTAAATGGGATGGTCATTTGAACACCCTCAAGCATAAAGATTGTATTGTGGATGATTTATTTAGAGCTACCTACTTAATTGAACTCCTTATCCAAAAACGCTATGAACACCCACATCTCTTAAGATAGAAGGGAAAATTCTGCATAAGGAAACATAATGCAATTGGATCACTGGACAAATGGCCTCTCTCTCTCTCTCATTTTATAGATGCTAAAATTCAATCTATCTAAACGAATTTTTCCTTTTAACTTTTATTCATAATTTGTTAACAATATCGAAACTAGCTACCTATTTTTTGTGTTCAAGTTCATCTAGCTAAACTATTGCACTATCAATTCACATTTTTCCAAAGTATAAAATAATAGTCGAAAACAAATGAAATCTTATGTGTTTGTACATTATATGGTGAAAATTTCACTGTCAACACATTATGTAAGACTGTTTTATAGGATTTGTAGAACTTAAGTTATTTAATGACCGCCCTCATAAAAAATCCTAGAGCTGCCACTGTTTGGAGGTGTGAGTAACAAAGAGTGGTTTGTTGTATGATTTTTGGGAAAGAAAGTAGAGAGGCAAGTTAGTGATTGGATTGTTAAAGTATTGATGGGCGGCGGCAAAGGTGTCAGTGACTTGTTGAGATGACGTTTGTTGATAATGATGGTTCTGGTTCATTGGCTCTTATGTCAGTCTTCAAGGTCTCTATGCAGACATGTTCAGAAGAGGAAACTAACTTCAACGAGATATTGTTAAAAGAATTTCAGAAGAGGAAAATATGGACTTCTTGTTTCAGATGTCAACCTTAAGTGATGATATACTCACGATATTAATGTAATACTAATGAAATTGTCCCAGTTATGCTTTATACCCTGGCAATATCTTAATGGAGTGTGTTCCAATTCGGGAGTTTATTTGGTAATGCCACATTGTTGTGAATTGTGATATATGATGTACTCTGATTTTTGGGGCTTTGGGTCTAACTGCAGAGTGCTAACTCTTGGAAGACTGATGATGAGTGTGGTCCCATTGGTTCTTTTGCTTTAAAGGAATGCAAGTTTTTGAAGAGAAGAGCGATGATGTGAGAATTTGTGAGAAGATTTGTTATCTAGCTTCTTTTTTAGTTCTGTTATCTCCTCATTTCAAAGGTAACCAAGGTTCTTGATTGGTAATGAGTGGAGAGTAATTTGTAGAGCGCAGGGATTATTTAGTTTTCTTTTTCTTTAGTCGACTTTTTGTCCTTCCCTTTTGTGTTTTCCATGTTTATATTAATGAATCTTCCTTTGGCTGATACTTTTTCCCCAAATTCAATTTACAATAAGAAAACCTCCTACAAAATTAGAAGCTATAAGATGAAAAGGTTTATAAAAACTAGTTACAGTAAAGTATCATTCTATGTAGCACCGACAGAGACACGGGACACAGACATGGACATGACACCGACACTCCAACACGTAAATTTTAAAAATTGGAGGACATGACACATTAGTGGACACATTTTAAAAATATATACATATACATATACTATTCTCTAAATAGAAACTGAAAACATGAAGGCTCTTATTGTAAATATGCAACACCGCATATACCTTAAATATATCCATCATTATATTCTTCACCGAAGTATTTTAATTTTTAACCACAAGCATTTCATCATTTGTATGTCTTTCTAACCAATAAAACATCATCCGTCACACAAGAAATAATACTTCCTACTATATCGTTTATCACCCCCAACTTGTTTCCCGAGTGTCCGGAGCATTTTTTGAAGTGTCCCAGGAGTGTCCAAACAGAAAACAACGAGAAAAAATAGGACACTTTGAATTTGAGTGTCAGACACGTGTTTGCAGAGTGTTGGTGTCCGACAAGTGTATGACACTGATACTTGGCCTCCAATGAAGTGTCCATGCTACATAGATATCATTTGTGAAAAATATTTGAATAAACTAATCCATCAATCTCTCCTGACATGTTTTACAATTTTTCTTTTGTTGGCACATGGTTGGGTCTTTGTTGAAGTTATTTAATTATTTTGGCCCTTTAGTACTATATATGCAGAGTACTTGTGTGTTTGGGCTTGGAATGCAAAGCTTAACCTAAGACCTATTGACTGTGTTTGCTTTGGGTCTTTAAAACCAACCCCTCTTTTTGTGCACAATCCCCGATAAGTTTTCTTTAATTATTACTCTCATTTCTCTCTCTCTCTCATTACCCCAAAAAATCTCCCTCAAAATCCAAACCAAACAAACCCAGTGGGGTTTCGGTATAAAAGAAAAGGTCAAAATATTGATGCCCAACATTTGGTTTTGTACCATGAAGGATGTTAGGTGGGAGCCGTAATATTCTTTTCTTTTTTGTTGGGGGAAAAAACTCTGGGTCCAAGACGGCCATGTTGCTATCAGTCCTTAGGGCCTTGTGTTGCGTCAATGAAGAGAGGTGGTTGATCATGGAAGTAGGGTGGTTGAGGAAATGAGAGAGGGGAAGAGCAGGTAAAGATAATTGGGATGGCAACTTAGCAAAATCTTTATTGGTGAAGAATTATATTTGATGTTAGAGTTAGTTTTGACACTGAATATATGTAAATAAATCCAGGGGCAATACTTAATTCCATATTGTCGGTTTACTCTTCTTACCCTATCGTTACTAAAAGGAAGGCGAAAGTTCCAAACTAATTGGACTGGTTGTAATAAACCCGAAAGTCCAGGGAGACTATGTAACGCACCCAAATAAGAAAAGAAAAAAGTTAAGATAGTTTGTGTTTGTAGACCTGATTTATATCCTACCTTCTATGTCCAAAATGAATAATGTGAGTCACTTGTTGCCAGTAATGGTAAGGCAATTAAACTTCGTTACTGGGATTGAGTTCCATCTCAATCCCATCGCATACCTCACTCATGCATCGTTTTAAGGGCCCCACCTTTCACGTATTGTACGAATGTTGGTAGTACATCAAAAGATATTGAGTTCCCATATTTGCTTAGAATGTCATTATTGTTTTCATTAAGAGTTGGACTCATTCACGTTTGAAACGGATGAGCAAAGAAGACATTCACAAATGACAATGATTGTTCTGACACCCTACAGGTCATTTCCTATGCTACGATGGAACTTTCCAAGAATCAATTTCAAATATCTTCCAAGTTCCACCAATATCGAAAGATTAGTAATGCCAGCGAAGGTCTATCTATTTGTCAATCTTCACAGGGCCACAAGTTCCCCTTCGAGACACTTATAATTCTCTTGGGACTTAGGGGGGCATGTACTAAACCAGAGCATAAGAAAACTTTGGCCCGCAGCTACAGGTTCTTGCTTTTTAGATCAGAAATCCAGGTTCTCTCTCTTCTCCAACAGTTGTGCTAATCTCTCTCTCTCTGTCTCTCTCTCTCTCTCTCTCTCTCTCTCTGTCTCTCTCTCTCTGTCTCTCTCTCTCTCTGTCTCTCTCTCCCCCTATTAAGTACATATCTGCATATGTTTGTATACATAACCTCATTGTGTGCTACTCCTCTTAAGGAAACAAGTTTTTCTAGTCATCTCTGCTAATCAACCATTTTGTAGCCAGATTTTATAGACTCCAAAAAGAATCTGCTGGATGTCTGAAAGGGGTGGATTCATGTCTGCTGATGAGAATGAAATCTCAAATTCTCTGAGAAGAAGACGGCGACTTGCATCTTCCCAGACTCTAAGGCTTGAAGCGTAAGGCCACCGTTGAATTTTCGTCATCTTTTTTTGTGAAGCATTTTTTGGCTCTGTATATGCTATTGGGAAGGGTGTTACCTTGTTATGTTCATTGCATCTTTCACATATTCGGGAAAAAATGGTTGGCTTGATTATGTTGAATGCTGATATCCTACCTTTTCTTCAATGTTTTCTTAGAATGACTTCATCCTTTTTCTCTGTGACTTTGTCCTTGAACCTCTCTGTGCCTATGTTTCTTGCTTCCTGGTTGTGTTTAGGCTATTATCTGCTACACCTTGGTCCAATTACTTGGATCAGTCTTTGAATGTGAAAGGACTTTCTTGTGGTCATATATAGATTAACTAATATCTCTGTGTTGTCTGCTAATGGTTTTTTCTTCTTGCTGATGAAGGTATTTTGAGGAATGCCAACATCCAAATGAAAGGCAACGACTTCAACTGGGAAGGGAACTGGGACTCACACCTACACAGATCAAGTTCTGGTTTCAGAATAAGAGAACTCTAGTGAAGGTGCTCTATGAAATTCTTATTTCTGTTTGTGGAGGATTCAATTTTTTTTTGTCCTTTGATTTCACTATTGCCCTTGATTATAGAATGTGTATCTTCATGTGGATGATTTCAGGCACAATATGAGAGGCTTGAAGGCAATGCTCTTCGGGCAGAGAACAATAGGCTCAAGTGTGAGAACCTTGCCTTTGGAGATGCACTGAAGGTGAAGTCCTTATGCACACCGTGCAAGGGTTTGCCCTTTAGCAAAGAAAAGAATCATTCAATCCTGGAGGACCTACGGACGGAAAATGCCATACTAAACAAAAAGGTTGATTTCCGCCCCCCCCCCCTTCTTTTGAACTTATGTCTTCTTCATTCTGATTTATAAGGCTCCCCATATTTGCAGTATGAAAAACTCAGCAAACTTGTTGTCAATAAGGGCATTTCGGGTTCAAAAGTCCACCCACCTGGCACTGGACCTTCACGGGATGCATCGATAGGAGGTTTCCCGGGACCAAGGATGGGAATGCTTTCACTTGATCACAATATTTGCTCCAGAAACTTTAGAGATCCCAACTTTTTGTGCGACTTGAAGGAGATGAAAGAATCTGACAAATTAGGAATGTTTCAAACTATTGTCAATGCTGTTAATGAAGTGGTTAGCCTTTTGTCCATTGAGTCTCTATGGATTAAGGACTCTACAGATGGGAGATATGTGATTGACCATGACAACTATGGAAAGTCCTTTCCAAGGATTGATCACCTAAAAGGTTCACGTCCTCAATTCGAGTCATCAAAGGATGAGGGCATTGTAAGAATGCATGGATCACAATTGGTTGGCATATTAATGAACTCGGTTAGCGCCAATATCCCATTGTTAATATATCTCATATTCCATACCCAAGTCCCTGTTCTTTGTATACCAAAGCACTGATCAAATTTTGCAGGCTAAAAGAGCAAATTTTTTCCCTACAATCATCACAAAAGGAATGACAATTCGAGAACTTGACGCTCAATCAGGAAGCCTGAATGGTTCATTACAACTGGTAAGTAGTCCAAACGGTTTATAATTCTCTCTTTTTCTTGAAGTACATTGTTGGAAAATTTGTTAACGGGACCACAAGGGGTTGCTGTTGCAGGTACACGAACAACTGCATGTGCTCTCACCTCTGGTGGCACCTCGAGAATTCTACTTGCTTCGTTACTGCGAGCAATTCAATGAAGGTGAATGGATAATAGTAGACGTATCGCATGACTTCTTCAATGAGAGCCAACAATCTTCCCCTTTCCGCTCTTGGAGGCTGCCTTCCGGATGCTTTATCAAAGATTTGTCAAATGGGTGTTCCAAGGTGTGGATTTTGTAATCTATTAATTTTTTTTTCTGATAGTTCATACACGTTATACTGAAAATAAGAATCTAGGAGATAATTTCGCATATCTCCCATCATTCATCTTTTCCAGCAATGTTTCTTTCCTTTCTTTAGACAGAATAAATTGGTTTCCATCACCAGGAAAATATTTTTCCCTTATGGTCAAGAACAAAATTTGTTTCACTACTGTCCTGCAGTTGCCTTTTATGTCAATTTGGTCTCCATAGTTTGAAGTGCATCAAATTTGCCCTTCATTTGTGCACATGTATTAATTTGGTAACGAGTGTGCTTTGTTCTGAATCAAGATACTCCATTGTGAAGATCCCTCATGTAATGCAAAATGGACTTTACCACGGTCCTTTTCTTTATGATCCAAGTCATTCATTTTGTAGGCCTCCTTGTATATTTCATTCATTCAAAAAAAATCAGGTCGATTGGATCGGTATGCATCGAAATGGTTTAGAGAGAAATGGACATTTAGAGTTCTCGTCACCAAGTTCTCTCGATGTGACCATGCAATAACTTACACATCGAGGCCTGCATGAAAGAAAAGCTCAGGGTCACAAAAAAGGACCGCAATGGGCCCCAATTTGCATCACATGAGGAATTACACGAGGGATCGTCAAATTAGAAGGTCTTTATTTGTATGTTCTACATGTTTTGTTTACCTCTCCGCATTCTAATTGGATCACGCTTGTGGGAGAATGTTAGAGCCCCCGTATCGGTTTTTTTTTTTTTTTTGTATAGCCTCCATATCGGTTAATACACCTCCTAAACTAATATATTAGCCTAGATTACCCTGTATTGTCAATTGTTTTTGAGTTTGGTGCTTTTCCAAAAGAGCTGAAAGGAGAAGATAGGTCTAGGAATTCCATTAAATACCAAAACTGGCAAAGTATTTGAAGAGGTTGATAATTTCTATATGCTCTAGCAGATGGCAAACACTATCTCAAACTTCAAAATTTGGTTCTCACCCTTGTAATTTGAAGGGTAAGTAGAGCATCATACCAAACTCTATTATATACGTATTTTTCTCCTCTTAGTTTTCTTATCTTTTGTGCTTTAACTTTTTGTGCTTCGTAGTGTTACTAATTTCTATTGACGAAGTAGAGTTTGAAGGGTTCACAAAATTTCATCATTCAAAATATTTTGTATAAAGATAGTTAAGTACACTTTGGGTGTTAAACTTTTAAGGGTGTTTGCTGAAGATGATTGTAGCCAATAGCCATCACACCTTACAATCCATCAAATTCAAGTTTTGAAATCTGTGAATATTTACCTAAATTATACTTCTAGAGTGTAGTCATTTAAAAGCATTGCAATGCTTTATATGGCCTTTGAAGGCTTATCAACTAGCTAAGAAGTACATACAGGACACGATACAACACGAATACTTAGTGTCTCCCAAAATTAGGGCAGGAACATGGACACATTAAAGACACATCGAATGTATCTTTGAAGCATACTAGATGCCAATAAGCTATTCCAGAAACATCCAGTGCAAACAAACTATTCTAGCAACATCCGGTCCGATTCATTCCAGTGGCGGATCCAATACCATGTTACAGTGGAGAGAAACCACATTGAACAGTTGTATTACAAAACCCTTCTCTTGCTACAAGACTAAGAGATAACCATATAGGTCAACCCTAAGCAAATCGTAACACAATAAAAAGACTACACTACCCTTGACATAACAGATAAATGACAATAAATCAAAATTCACTGCATCAGGTGAGTGTTGCACTTGTGTCAGTTAGTGCTTTGCTTTAATGATTTTTAGATAACTCCCTCATTCACGGTTTGAGTGTGAGTTCGCTACCCAATACCCTCAAATTATGTGACTAGGTCATAGACATGTCCATGCACCTTAGTCAACTAGGACTAGGATTTTGAAAAAGGAAACTACAAAATCTTCTGGCTATAGTGAATGAAGAAACACGTAACTTGATCCATATGATGACCTAGGAGCCATCCCTTCAGCTCATGTCCAGAAGTACAAAAGTACCCTAGGAACTTTTAATTTGACAAGCAACATATTGATTTTATAGTGACATAGATAAGGACCTACTATGCCTATTTGCTTGAATTTGCATGCTTTCTTTAGGTTCCATCTTGAAATTATGTCAATTTCCATATGTTACCGGTTCTTAAATAAATTTTTCTTGAGCTCATAGACTGCATCAATGGTAGGCACCAATTTGCTTTACCCATATGGTATTGGAGTTGTAGTTATTCATTAACTTGAGCCATATTCTTTGCCTCATGTTCAACTTCTTTTAAAGAGGGATTAAAACTTTTATGTTCGTATTGCTCTCTGAATGACGCCAAATCTTCATTAAACCCAAACCTACCCCATATCAGGTGTAAGATATTTCTTCTCGTAAGGATGAAAACATCCTTTTTGCAAAAATATGCAATCCTATCCCAGGTGTGAAGTGTAGCTATGTGTGACAAATGCCTCGCTGCTCGTTGGTAACGTCAAAATTGGAGCTGTCACCAATCTCTCCTTCAATTCTTGGAAACTCCTCCTGGTCTTTATTTTCCATAGAAGGTGTGTTCTTCTGAGACAACTGGGTAAGCGGAACTGCAATTTTCGGAATGTCCTACCCAAATCTTTGGTGGAAATCGGCTAGCTCCATAAACCAATCTCAGTTGTGGTAGTTGGTCATTGTGAGGACCCAATTGTGATAAAGGAGAAAAATATGGACCACAGTGTAATTTTTCTAAAACAACTTGGTTTTAGGAGTTTTTCAATGCATACAGTAAGGGCCTTAGTACACCCTATAGTTGTAGTTTTTTCTGTTTCTTCAACATTGAAGTTTTTTATTCCAAATATCCTGTTCCTCCACAACGACAACCTTAACCCTAGTTCCCACCTTCCAAAACCACTCTAACTCCGGCAACCCACCTCAATACCCCTCCTTTCCCAACATCCCGGACCTATCTGGCCACTGGCACCGCCCCTTCTCTCACAACCCTCAGCCGTGCCACAACGGCTGCCCAAAATCATTAGACCAAAAATCCGTTACCTTTCCATCCCCTCTTCTGAGCAAACATTCTCCTCGCCCATTCCATTTGCCCTGTGAGATCCAAACACATATCACCATACTGTTGACATGAGCTGTCACCAATAGAAGCACTTGGATCGGAAAAAATCCAATGTGAAACTTCTGGAAAAAGGCATTTTATTCGAAAATTTGGAGCCTGCACGAAGGATGAAAAAGTAGACATAGGAATTCCAAGGAGTTGTTTGGAGGATTATGTGTGAATGGAGTTCACTTGTTGGGAGATACCAAACCGAACAACCTTAAATTTTGTTCATATCTGGTTTATTGAACGCCTCGATGGGGTGCTTAGTTAAAGGAATATCCTATTGGGTGGCAAATTCACCTAAGAACCTCGCTCTTAGTTGCACGAAGCGGGTGCGGGGATAGGAATGGGGGCGGGGTAGCGGATGATCATAGAAGTGTGGGAAGTGTGGGAGCTCCCAACTTTAGGAAAAATTATTAAAGTTACAAATATTTTTTTTTATCTATTTTACTATAGTTAAATGTCAAAAAGAAAATATTATTCTACCACTTAAATTGCATATGTGATTCTAGTTGTTCTCCATATCTTAGTTGCACGAGGTGGGGGCGGGAGTGGGATCTGTGGCGGAGGATTATAGGAGATCCTCTTTCGGGATAGGGAGCGTTCAGGAGTAATACATGAAAATAAGTAATGCAAGTAAATATTATTATGCATCATTCATGTCAATTGCAAAGATTGTCTTAGTGACTGTAAATATAATGGTTATATTAAGTAAATGAGCAAATTTAAGTTAATATCTTTATAATATCTTATCATTACTTTGTGTTTTCTCTTACTTGGTGTCTTTTATTTTTGTTTCTTTTGGGATTTACATGCCTAAGAGGTTCTATCCTAGTTGGGAACAGGTTCCTTTCTCAATGGGAGCAAGGTTCCAAGGAAGGAGCAGGGGAGTGAGGTTCCGAGGTGGATTCACACCCACATAGGAGGTTCCTGCAGCTAAGGTCCTCGCTCATGTGCTCCAAGTGAAACTCTGCTAGGAACCATGTCAGTGGCAGAGCTAGAAATTAAAGTTAGTGGGGGCAACATCTAAATATAATGCCCCCAGTAGCCATTGTTTCCCCCTGCCACTAAACCTTGGTTCCTATCGCGAAAGGAACCATATAGAACCTTTAAAGCATATAAATTACAAAAGAAACAAAAACAGAAGAATACTTACTCAAATTTGCTCAAGCTTTTAGTATAAACATAGTATTTAAACATACTCACTAAACAATACTTGCAGTTGAACGAAGTACAAACTATAATATTTTCTGGTGTTACGTATTTGTTTGTATAGGGCGAAGAGAGCAAACTAGGGTTGCGTGGATATGTGGTGGTCAAGGAGGGACTGGGGGAGGTTGGCGGTGGGCAGGAATGGTATAAGGGGGGATGGCAAAGGGGTTCCGACAACGGGTGAGGGGTTGGGTGAGTTGCTATAGTTTGAGGTGGTGGTGGAAGGTGCAACTAGGTTAATGGATTTGTGTTAGGAAGAAATAGAGGGTATTATGGGATTTGGAATTATTGTAGAACCTTTCGTTCCAAACCCAAATGTTTCAACATAGTACCATAGCGCAGCTCATTTTCATTCGCATTTTACAAGATGGAAAATCCACCTCGATGATGATATCCCCACCTCCCAAAAAGACACTAAGTGTGACTCACCTCAAAATTGGCTGCACTGAGAGGGATGCTGGATAATATAGCCCCACATTGGTTGGATATGGAATGAGTGACCACTTAATATAATTTGTGACCTCTTTACCCAGTATCTTAAGTTTCTGGGTTAGATCTAAAGATTTACAACTTTGATTATTTTGGAGAAATTGAAGAATATGGATGTGGAGGACCCTTTAGTGGTGTTAGAAGCACACCAAATGTTTTTCTTCGGTAATGAAAAGAGAAAAAAACATGGTTTCACTCCAGGCCAGAGTCTAACAATGTCATTAAGGTTCTTTTAAAGAGAAGAATGACTGGCGAACATTATTTCTTGAGTTCATGATAGTACCCTTTAGATGGGATGGACATTGGCACATGATTATTATTGGAAAATATGGTACTGCAGAAGACTAATTTCATGGTAATAACTATCTAGAATTCTTTCCCTGCCCCCTTGATATCCACACGTCCAGCATATTTATAGGTGTTGGAACTAGAGTAATCAGGTCTTTCTATTGAGGGACGGCCTTTAGCCAAGATAGATTTTTCGAGATGTTGTAATGTATAGTTTCAACGACAGAAACACAATTTCATTCTCCTGTTGTTTGCCTCTCGCAGCAGCTGTGCAGTACTTGTAGTGTCTAGTAACTTCTGAGTGTTAGTTCTCAGAACTTCCCGTTGTCATTGTACTGCAGTTAGGGCAGTATACCATTTTAGTGTTACTGATATTGTTACGTACCTCATTTCAAACCAACTATGCACTTCCATGATTTTCTTTCTATTTTTCACTTACCATAAATTTCTGCTGCTGTTTCTTTTTGGTAGGTTACTTGGGTGGAACATGTTCAAGTTGATGACGAGGCCCTGACTCATCCTCTTTATAGGGATTTGATTTTCCATGGTTTAGCATATGGAGCAGAGCGATGGCTTCTCACTCTTCAGAGAATGTGTGAAAGATTTGCATTTGGGATGGGCAGAACTGCTGTCAGTCAAGAAACTGGTGAGGGTAGCCTTGCTGACAACTTCAATTCCCGTAACAGATTATTTCTTTCTTTTTCCCGTTCTTTATATGTTTATGATATGATATATGTATGTCCATATTAACATTCTTTTGGTACCTTTTTAATGCTATTTGTCCCAGTGGTAAGTACACCTGAAGGTAGGAGAAGCATAATGAACCTTACACATAGGATGGTCAAGTACTTGTGTGCAAATTTAACCATGAAACGCAAACTGGAAATCCCTCAGCTAGCCGAACTGAATAGTGGTGGAATTCGATTCTCCAGTCGCAAGAGCACAGGACTAGGTCAACCCAGTGGCTTGATTGTCAGTGCTGCTACCTCCCTTTGGCTCCCGCTGCCATATCAAGCTTTGTTTGATTTTCTTAGTAATACAAAGACGCGATCGCAGGTTTGCGACACTTGAATTATTTCTCCTCATTTGAACGTTACATCTATCTCTTGTTAAAATGTGACAAACCATGAGAATTAACTTTGGGGGTTTATTTCCTTTTGTCAACCAGTGGGATGCAATCTCTAATGGAAACCCATTCCAGGAGAATGCAAGAATCTCCTATGGAGATCATCCAGGAAACCACATATCCATCATCCAGGTAATACTCTTTTGATTTCCATGTTTTACAGCATTGAGTATATAGAAGTCACTTGGCTTGAAAGGGTTTGTTGACTTGGCTCGTTGTGATTCCACTTTTTCAGAATCAACATTTATTGCTTAAAGCTCTTAATTTCAAGAAATGTCACTCATGTCATTTTGGATGAGACGTATATATTGTGATCATTTTTATACATTAAATTTTCTGTACTGTTAATGCCGAAAATACAAAATATTTAGATATCGTAATCACATGTAAGACAAAATATAGGAAGTGCTTTTAAAAAAGTCACGTTCTAGATAATTCTGAGTAAGTGCTTTACACTTCTTGTTGTGGCTCATAATTCATGAAACGCCAGAGCCAGTGCCACTTCGTTCTGGAAGGATTTGCCACAGAAACATACTGAACATAAAAGTCATTGTACTTGTTGAAATAGTATATCGTACTGTTGTTTCCTTGTGTGATGGAACAGTTACTAAGGTTCACTTAAATTTCATCTGCCAAGCAGCCTTTATTTCCTTGTGAGGGCAATATGCTGGTGCTTCAGGAGAGCTGTGTCGATCCCCTGGGAGCAATGATTGTCTATGCTCCCATCCACATACAATCTGTACAAATGGCAGTAAGTGGTGCAGACTCCTCTGGCATACCTATTCTTCCATCAGGGTTCATAATCTCCAGTGATGGCCATCCTCACTCTGGGGCTAATGGAGCTTCAAGCAGCACTTCTACTGCAAACCCCATGTCCAGTGGTTCACTTCTCACAGTGGCTTTCCAGATTTTAACAGGTGGTGATATGCAGTTGGTGACTGGTCTCAATGCCCTCGTGAGCTCAACTATCCAGAATATTACCTCTGCTTTGAACTGCAGCAGCTTGAAGTGACCTGCTAGCAGTTTTATGTGTTTTTGTGCATCTGTGAGAGTTTTTTTCGTTTTCTTTTCCATTTTGTTTTTCTTTAGTCTGTGTTGGGATTGTTGAGTGAAAGAGGTATTTAGGGAGGGAAAGGAAAGGTACGTGTTGAAGAAGACATTAATTTTACGAAACTAAATTATGTCTTCGGTTTCACAATCATTTTCCTTTCCCTCGGTAAATATCTCCACAAATCGATGATCTAAACTCAGCCTAACAGAATGGTCGGTCATGTACTGTTGGTCAAAGTTTATTACAATGGGACATGGAATTGCTGCTTGTGGTTTAATAAGTTAATTATGGTTGCTTGGACAAAGGTTTTTATGTATTTCTTTGTCTTATTCCCTTTGCTGCTTGGTTCCTTTGGTATTTTTGTCACCATTTGGATCCTACCTTTGTTTTAAGGACTGTGGAATTGTTTTTGGACCTTTGGCAGTCTTGCAGAAAAAGAAAGTTGTTTCACTGTGGGTGAAGGGTTTCTTTCCTTTTCTCTCTTTCTTGTTTGGGAGTTTGGATTACCAAAATTGGGTCACTCCATCCGAAGGTCAGATTTAGTCCCCATTTTTACTTGGTATTTACATGAAAATATTAAAGCTGTGCTTATCTGTCTTTTTATATGAACATGAGCTATGTAATTTTTAAACTGCACATTGTTGGGTTCTGTCTAGGTTTATAGTTATTTGCTTGTGTAATTGTGTTTAATCATGGATTGGTTAGTACTAATATTTATTGAGTTTAGGGTTCAGTTTGGGTCTTATTACATGGTTAAGTTTTTTTTTTGGAACTAGATGGGTTCGGTTATTATTATTGTTGTTGTTGTATTTATGTTTGATATAAGTGCTCATCAGCTAACACCCCATTTCCTCTAATCTATAAGTTGTAGACTACAATTTTTTTTATTTTTTCTTTATCCAATTTTTTTTCACAATTATTAGTTTTGCGCCAAAATTTTATGTATCATTGATTCGTATTGATGAAAGGAATCAAAAAAGTAAATTTTTTTGACTTTTACCTAAAGTTTTTGAAAAATATCCAAGAAAAAAGCCCAAAAGCTAATTTTTTTAAAATTTTTTCTTGGATATTTTGAAAAACGGGGCGGTTCCAAGCACATCTTAAAAAACATCTAAAAAAACACCTCAAATCTCAATTTCATAGTTCCCGATCAATTTTTGATGATTCAAGCCGCACAATATGTGCAGAACGTGACTTTAAGAGTGCCTACAAGAAATTGGCAAAAAAAAATACCGAAAAGTGATTGTTTTGAGTAGTTTTTAATTGAACAATTCATCAAATCTAAGCTAAAAGCTGTTCTGATCAAGTCCTTTTCGGTCAAATTTTTTTTGCTGATTATTCGCGAGTACCTTTAAAATCACGTTCTGATTACATTAAGCGGCTCAGATTATCAAAATTTGATTGGGAACTATGAGATTTTTTTATGATGTTTTTATAGATGTTTCTGGAACCGTCTCGGTTCTCGGGACATCTTAAAAAATATCTAAAAAAATACCCTAAATCTCAATCTCATATTTCCCGATCAATTTTTGATAATCCAAGCCACTCAATATGTACAAAACGTGATTTTAAAAGTACCTACAAGAAATTGGCAAAAAAATTTACCGGAAAGTGCTTATTTTGAGCGGTTTTTAATTGAACCGTTCATCAAATCTGAACTAAAAACTGCTCAGATCAAACCCTTAATGGTCATTTTTTTGCTACTTTTTCGTGAGTACCCTTAAAATCACGTTCTGATCACACTAAACGATTCAAATTATCAAAATTTGATTGGTAACTATGAGGTATTTTTTTAGATATTTTTTTAGATATCTTCGGAATCGCTTCGTATGAAATATACTTTTCTAAAAGTCAAAGTTTTTTATTTTTCTGATCACGTTCTGAACACATTGAGCGGTTCGGATCATTAAAATTTGATCGGGAACTATGAGATTAAGATTTGACGGGTTTTTTTGGAGGTTTTTTTAAGGGTCTCCGGAACCGCCCCGATTAATAATATATAGAATTTTGGCACAAAATTAAGAAATACGAAAAAAATTGAATAAAAACAAAACAAAAAAGTTTTAGTGCACAATTTTTAGGTTTGTGGAAACATCCCTAAGATGTGAAGTGTGTGGGAATGGGATCAAATCTATCCGTCAGTGGGTGGATAAGGATTCTTTGAGAAAGAAGATAGAGATAAACAGTGGATAAAAGAGCTTCTCAAAAAAAAAAAAACAGTGGTTAAAAGAAAGGTTACATCTTATCTTCTTAGTTCTTATACGTGGTACTAGGTTGTTGTTATGTGCTCATGATGCTATACAGTGATGTGCGCAACGTAGTACTGCACACCTTCGAAACATCGGATTTTGCATCTTGACAGCTCGGATATCATCTCGGTAATAAATGGCTTTCGATCGTTGATTGCCGAGATGAGATCCGAGCCGTCGGATGCATGATCTGACGGCTCGAAGGTGCGCAACATGATGCTCTGCACCTTACTGCATAGCACTAATCCAAAGTCCTAAAACCTACTTTCAACTAGTTCAAGCTCTCACATTCTCTCCCACCATTGGATGTAGAATAAGAATCGGAATCAAATCCTCATAATCAAAATCAAATCCTTGGTTGATTCATTTTTTTTTGCCTCTATCTCTCTCTTTAATGTTTACTACTCTCTTTCTATCTAGACTCACGCAACTGTGTTAGATTTACTATATTTTCTAATTCTATTTTGAAAGAGCATCGCACAATCGTCTCTTTGCCTATTGTTATATCTCTTGTTGTATCCCTTTCAAATGTCATGTGCAATAAGATTTTTTGCACATTGTTTAAATGACAATCACATGTTCTAGATGATGAACAACTTGGAAGCATAAGTTAGAACTTTTGGTGGAAGCAATCAAGTCTTGCGGATGAATTCATCTCTTTATTCTATTGTTAAGAAAAGAAATGAAGTAGTTTGTCAATCTTAGAATGGAATGAAGCTTTAGGTGAGTTTTAGAATTCTTTCATCTATAGCATTCACTTTAGGGAGACTTAAAATTTCATCCTTATTGCCCTCTTCACTTATGAATTCATCCTGTCCTTTTTAGAAACTTATGATTTCATCCTTTTCATATTTTTAATACCGATATTGCCCTTTGAGTGTTATTAAATGTATATATGTATATATTTTAAACCATATATAGGCATGATTTTAAACAATATATGTAATACAGGCTTTTCGATTTCATGGTAAATTATTTGTAGCATTTATCATGAAATATGTCTGTATGTTCCTATCATTTTATGGTTAATTATTTAGACAATTTACCATGAAACTATTTCATGATTAATTATTTGGATCATTTACCAGGAAACTAGTCCAATGAAATCTGTTAGGCCGCTGCGCGGACCACTTCATATAAGGATAGTTTGAGATGTTCAAATATTTATGCTTACATCCCAAAATTCTTGTCAAGAATTTTAGGATGAAATCATAAGTAATTTTCATCCCAAAATTCTTGTCTATATAAGCCGAGAATTTTAGGATGAAATCATAAGTAATTTTCATCCCAAAATTCTTGTTTATATAGGCCGAGATTTTAGGATGTAATCATAAGTAATTTTCATCCCAAAATTCTTGTCTATATAGGCCAAAAATTTTAAGATGAAATCATAAGTAATTTTCATCCCAAAATTCTTGTCGTCGAGAATTTTAGGATGTAATCATAAGTAATTTTCATCTCAAAATTCTTGTCGTCGAGAATTTTAGGATGTAATCATAAGTAATTACATCCCAAAATTCTTGTCTCTATAGGCCGAGAATTTTAGGATGAAATCATAAGTAATTTATATCCCAAAATTCTTGTCTATAAAGGCCGAGAATTTTAGGATGTAATCATAAGTAATTTTCATCCCAAAATTCT
>BPLS01000608.1:122789-149426 GCA_019656275.1 Rhododendron kiyosumense
ACAGTCGGAAACGGAGCAGATAATGTCAAAGAGATGTATTCTCTTGTTACCTTGATGTACACTTTGTCGAGTTCTAATAAAAAAAATTCCTTATCAAAAGAAAAAAAGAAAGAAAACCCTCCAATCCAAAAAAAAAGAAAGAAAAGAAAACCCTCCAATCCAAAAAAAATATTATTCACCTCAACTGAATATGAGGCGCGTAATCCACATTAAGCAAAAAATTAAGATTATTGGACCAGTCTAAGGAGTGGAACAGGTCCATGCCAAAAACCTCTGACTTCTGAGAAGAAGCTGTCATATAAAAAATAACCGTTTGGCCAGGATTTCAATGAACCCGTATAAATGACAGTCGAAAACGGAGCAGATAATGTCAAAGAGATGTATTCTCTGGTTACCTTGACGTACACTTTGTCGAGTTCTAATAAAAATTTGTCCCTTATAAAAAAAAACCCCTCCAATACAAAAAAAAATAATATTCACCTCAACTGAATATGAGGCCCGTAATTCACATTAAGCAAAAAGCTAACCTTATTGGACCAGTCTAAGGAGGGATAGGTCTATGCCAAAAACCTTTGACTTCCAAGAAGAAGCTATCATATAAAAAATAATACTCTGGCCAGGATTTCAATGAACCCATATGAATGACATTTGAAAACGGAGCAGATAATGTGATAATGTCAACCAGATGTACCCTCTGGTTACCTTGATATACCATTTGTTGAGTTTTAATAAAAATTTGTTGCTTATCAAAAAAAAAAAAAAAGATAAGAAAACCCCTCCAATCAAAAAAAAAATAATACTCACCTCAATTGAATATGAGGCCCATACTTCATATTAAACAAAATGTTGAGCTGATTGGACTAGTCTAAGGAGTGATAGGTCCATGCCAAAAACCTCTAACTTCCGGGAAGAAGCTGTCATATAAATAATAACTCTCTGGCTAGTATTTCAATGAACCTATATAAATGATAGTCGGAAACGGAGTAGATAATGTCAACTAGATGTACCCTCTGATTACCACGATGTACCCTTTGTTGAGTTCTAATAAAAGTTGCTTATCAAAAAAAAAAAGAAAAAAGAAAAGAAAACCCTCCAATCCAAAAAAAATAATACTCACTTCAATTGAATACGAGGCCCGTAATCTACATTAAGCAAAATGCTAAGCTTATTGGACCAGTCTAAGGAGGGATAGGTCCATGCCAAAAACCTCTGACTTCCAGGAAGAAGCTGTCATATAGAAAATAACCTTTTGGCCAGTATTTCAATGAACCCATATAAATGACAGTCGGAAACAGAATAGATAATGTCAACCAGATGTACCCTCTGGTTACCTCGATGTACTCTTTGTCGAGTTCTAATAAAAATTTGTTGCTTATCAAAAAAAATGAAAAGAAAACCCTCCAAGCCAAAAAAAAAAAAAAATAGTATTACCTCGAATTTAAGCTCGAAGCAGGAATTCTCTAAATATATTTTTGCTAATCTTTCCTGTTGTAAAATATTAGAAAGTAAGAAAATGGTAGAAAAAACAACAAAGTTAGGATTAACATAAAAGGCCCAAGGTTGTCAATTTTGTTTTTCAGTCACTCTCATATTTGGCAAAAGAAACCCAATTTGAGTAAAAATTGTTCAAAAAAAAAAAATTGAACTTGCATGAAAACGTCAAAAAAAATACTTTGATGTTTAAATTCCTTGCATGAGAACTAAAAAAAATCGTTCAAGAAACTCCCATTTTTCGGCAAAAGAAACCCACTATGAGTAAAAATTATTCAAGAAAAAAATCAAACTTGCATGAGAACTGAAAAAAAATCCTTCGCTGTTTGAATCCCTCGTAATTTTCCGACAAAGGTTATTTTATTTTTTGTTACTTGTTCCTTGAAACCTAAGAGTTCAAATTTAATTATGTAGATTAATTTTATAGTTTAATCAGCTGTGAAAAAAAATTATTTGATCACCCCCTGGTGTTGTAGAAACAATTTTTCCTTACCGACTTCAAAAATTGTTCAAGAAACTCCCAATTTTCAGCAAAAGAAATCCAATATGAGTAAAATTGTTCAAGAAAAAAATCGAACTTGCATGAGAACTAAAAAAATTGAACTTACACCACCATCGGTAATGGTCGTTTAGAAGTCGCTTTCGGCAAAAGAAACCCAATATGATTAAAAATTGTTCAACAAAAAAATCGAACTTGCATGAGAACTGCAAAAATTGAACTTACCTCACTATGGTAATGGTTGTTCAGAAAGTAGAGGATGTGGAAAACCTATGCATGTGACAAACAAACCAAAAAAACGTAGACCTTCTAAATAGAAGATATATTCAAAATTTAAAGCTTATATGATAAGTTTTCCGAAATCACAGGGAACCAATAAAAGGCCGAAAGTTTTAGGTTTCCTTTAGTCCTAAATTGAAGGTATATTCATTATAAGTTTCCTTGTATATAGGAGCCAAAAACGTTAGCAAAAAAAAAAGGTGCCGAAAATATTTTATTTAATGCCTAAATGGGAGCCAAAATTATGGGATAATCTTCCTTGTTATCTTATATGGATATTTTACCTAACGCCTAAATGGGAGCCGAAATCGTGGGATAATCTTCCCTGTTATGGTAGTAAGCATCATCAGTCGGACTACGCCCACCGTATGGGCCATCCATCGAACTCTCTCCAACCACCGTACGGGTGATCCGAGCCGCTAAATAATTTAAATAAAAAAAAACCGAGTAGGTCAAGTGAGAAATAAGCTCGATCCGACGTGCGTAAATGCTCTATCCAAGCTTCATTTCACTGAAAAATCGAAAAAATTGAAAAGGTGGGTTTTTTGATTTTGCAGTTGAGGAAAGCTTGGATTAACCTGATTTCTCACATGGCCCACTCAGTTTTTTTTTATTATAAATTATTGAATGGCTCGGTTCATCCGTATGGTGGCCGGAATGGGCCCAACATGGCGTGCGGGAGCTGGCCCATGCGATGGGCGTAGCTTTATTGTAAGCCTCATATAATTCCATCCTGAAATTGTGGCCGAAAATGTGGCACATTTAACTGCATGGCCGAAAATTAATGTGGCATTATAGTAGTAAGAATGGCTATCGCTAGATTTTAAATCCGTAAATCTCAGCCGTTTAAAAAATATGTACCATTCTAATGGTCCAAAATATATGAATTCAAAAACATTCCTATCATATTATATAAATAAATATTTTGCTTCCTTTTTATACAAGATGGATACAAGTTAATGGTAGGCTGACTGTATATTCGCATGATTCGGTCCCAAAAACAAAGTGGAACATGCATGACTTGGCAAATAGAACCTTTTGCTCTTAACAAAATCCAGAAGGGCTTTTATTTATTATTATTTTTTAAGCTTAGAAAAATGATAGTATTCTCTCTGTTGCCGTCTCCATTTGTTGGTCTCAGTTAATAAAATTTTTTATTGTCCCAAAAATATTGCTCCATTTCATAGCTAAATGGGCAATATTTAATTATTTTTCTTCTACCTTTCTCTTTTTAAATTAGTAGTACTAACAAAGTAAAAAATATTGATTGAAGGGTAACATGGAAGAATAAAGTGATAAAGAAATGCAAAACGATTTTCTTCCCTCATTAAGTTGGAATCCCCCCAAAAAAGATTAACATGTTACTCACACAATAATCTAAACACAATAACTTACACAATCTCTCATATACATATGGGCTCTACAAACACAGAATGAAAAAAGATCCACAAATGGAGATAAAGAGAGTAGGTACACATACATCTACCAACCACATTGTTGGGATTTGTCCCACATCGGTTAATTATCTCTTCCAAAACTAGTATATGAGCTTGGGTGGCCTCTCCACTCTTTGCCAATTGGTTTGGAGTTGGATGCTTTAACATGGTATCAGAGCTAGATTTTCGGAGGCTTTTCCCTTTTGTTTGTGCCATAGTTGCACTTTGTTTTATTATGATCTATGTGTTATGGATCCTTTGTTTATCTCTCCACGTGTGAGTCGGAGGTTACACGAGCGGGGGAGTGTTGGGATTTGTTTCACATCGGTTAATTATCTCCTCTAAAACTAGTATATGAGTCTGGGTGGCCTCTCCACTTTTTGCCAATTGGTTTGGAGCTGGAGACTTTAACACACACCCCTCGCGTAGGGCGCCATAATTATATATGTGAGAAGGATGTGATTGGTGGGTGTGTATCTAACACTCATGTTTATTTTATGACAGATGCTAGATGTACAATCATCCGAATACAACACGAAACACAATCCCTCATACAAACATGAGTTCCACACACATTTAACACACGAGACCCACATATATGTGAGGAATTATGTTTAATGCTACGTTCGAATGGTAGTGTACTTAGCATTTTTGTTATTTTATTATTTTGGTGATCGTACAAAT
This sequence comes from Rhododendron kiyosumense, assembly GCA_019656275.1. NCBI lineage: Eukaryota > Viridiplantae > Streptophyta > Magnoliopsida > Ericales > Ericaceae > Rhododendron > Rhododendron kiyosumense. The sequence goes on from BPLS01000608.1 coordinate 127,179, forward strand.
GTTTGCTCTCTCTCTCTCTCTCTTGTGTAGTTAAGAGGGGACAGAAAAACTTTAATTCTTAATAAAGTAGATAGTATTGTTGGAGTATTTTTTTTTGAAAGGAGAAAAAATTTATTAATCTTTGAAAACAAATTACAAAGATTAAAAGGACCCTAAGCAGCATCAAGCCGGAGAAAAAGAAAAACCCACATTGGGAAACAACAAACTCCAGCAATCATATGCCAAAAGGGCCCAAAGGGAGGGAAAAACAAACCAAAAGTTGGCAAGAAGCCAACAATGACATCACCATCCATCCCAAATAAACTCCTGACGCCTAAGACCCAAAACAACCTACCCAAAGGAGATACATCCAAAGACCCAAAACAACACCCTAAAGAGATACATCCAAAGATCCAAAAAAGAAACACCCCACCCGAAGCCTAATAATTCAAGCAACACCCAAAAAGACACCTAAGAGCCAATCAACGGATGAGAAGTATGACCCTTTGCCCGTTCCTCATCTTCGGCTTCCATAATCGCGATTCTTCGAATAACATCATTCTCATCGCCCTTGCAACTAAGGCCCATGATCTTGTTTACCTCCCAAATAGCCTGAGCCTCATCAAGGTGAGTCCTGTTGATCCCTTCAGAAGAAATTGGTAAAGCAGCAGCTGCAACAGCGGATCTAAATAGAACACAACTTTGCTTCTTTTTTCCGCCTTTCTTCTTGGTTTTTGGGATGCCTAAGATTTGTTCAATTGACTTCTGCTTCCATTTTCCTTTCTCAGAATTCTTAACCTCTTTCCCTTCTACATCTGCATTGAGATCCACACATAGCTGGATACCAGAATCAACCACATCCTCATTATTTATAAAGCCCACTTCTGAAAGATTGTCAAACTCAGCAACACCAACATTATCCAAGGTTTGGGTTGTATCATCCACAATAATGTTGCCATCCCCATTATCCAGAATAGGCTCCGAGGGTTCAAAGTCAGCCACAACCAAATTTTCCCCATTAAGATTAACCTCATTGAGGTTAGGTTTAGGCCCGCCGATTGCCAAGGAGTTTTCACAATGGGATTCACTCCTTTGGGATGTGTTAAGCTTGGCATGATTAAGCTCCACATCGAAAGAGGACCCATTTGTTTCGCTAACTCGCGACACCAAATTCTTGTCCTTTTCCGAATTCCTTTCATCAACTGCTTCTTCTTGTTTGTCGTTCTCTTTCGTCCCCATGTCAGCATCAGCCGCTATTTCTTCCACCTCCACACTATCCTCCTCCTCTGATTCTTCTTCTGAATTTGAGGAAAAATCTAGGCTTGCATTAGGAATTTTTTTCTCCGCTTCATGAGGTTGGTCACACGGATCTTCCATCACCTTAACTTTGTAGCTCTTCCCTTCGACATCAACGATAATCCACTCGTCAATTTCCTTGAAAATACTAGTGGCGATAAGAATTTTAGCCTCAGCAAAAGATGTCATCTTCAATGTCGATTCATCCGTAGATATAAAAGAGCCCCATAATTCTCCAATAGATTTGAAAGAATTATTACTCCATCCATTGAGTGGAATTCCATAGCAACATAACCACACAAATCTTTCAACGCGCGCCGCTTGACCATCCCATGGTTTAGTTTCGGAGAACCACCTTTGAAGGCAATTTTCTTTAACCATTTTCTCCATTTCTTCTTTGCTTGGGCAAGTTAAAATCACAAACCTACCACCCATCGCCTTAACATCAATATTAAATAAGCCCATTCCTGCCATCTGGACCTTCAAATCATCAATTGAGATTAATCTGTGTAACTTTGCCACTGCACTACGATATAACCATCCATTACCAGCGACATTTAAAGATACCCTTCGACTCACATGATCAGTATTGTTGGAGTATTTAAAGAAATATGAGTAAGTAAAATAAAAATATATATGAACCGTTAATTGACATTTTTTGCTAAGAACTGGTTGACATGCTCTAGGGGTGTTGAATTTTGGCTCATGAGTCATGATAGTCATTGTCAAAGATAGAGCGCAAGTTGGAAGATATCAATCAAAGATTGGATATTGATATCTTGGACTTTGGAGTAATTAGCAGAAGGTTTTCCACGTCATGAAACAATGAAAGAAAAAAGAATATGGAGGGAAAACTTGAAAAGTTCGAAAAACCTACTATTAAAGTAAAATGGAAAAAATGATTGACAACCCATGTAACTTACCCAAAAGTCCTCCGCACAGCCAACCATCTATCCAACATGGCCACTAAAGGAAGACACAAGAGGGTGTTTTGGGAAGAACACTTCTTTGGTGGCTTACATTTCCTAAAAGAGCCAATCCTCCTCTAGAGCCAACAAGCATGGATAACATATGTTTTGTTCACTGACTTTTTTAGCTTAGAATAGAACTGATTCACATGCTCTAGCTAGGGGTGTTGAATCTTGGCTCATGATCAGTCATTGTCAAAGATATATACAGCGCAAGTTGAAAGATATCAATCAAAGATTGGATATTGATGTCTCGGACTTTCGAGTTAGCTAGCATGGGTTTTCAACGTTTTGAAAATCCTTGCTTTTACATACACAAGAATTTTTTTTTTTGATCCGCACATACACAAGATTGAGACCCATTTAATGCTCTACTCGTGTTTTATCCATAAAATTAATAGCTGTGCAGATGGGTCCCAAAAAGTTTAGGGACACAATTTTCGGACACAACTTCATATGTAGATGCGTGTACGTGAGAGTATGTGCATCGAACAATTTTGTATGCAATTATGTCTGAAATTGTGTTCCTAGCATTCTCGATGGGTGTTAGGCGGAACAAAGGAGAGAATACAAGTTTTGCATTCTTGTGGTGAGAGAAATTAGTAGGCTATTTCTGACTTTGAGAGTGCATTATATTTGATATCCCCCGACGAATTTCTGGTGGATCCAACATGCACCCAAACCTCTTCCGTTTGGGTTTTGACTTTTGAGGAAAGTTTTTGAGAGAACTATATAAGTGGAGAGAGAGAGAAAATTTATTGAACAATATCCTCCAAGAATTTTAAGACACCAAAACGAACAAAATCGCATGCCCTAATTAATTCTTACAGATACAATGAGATCATCTCTTTATTAATTGATTGTATTTCATCTATTACACCAAAGACTGCTAAAAAAGGATTTAGCTCATCCTTCATTCCTAATTGTTGATTCATTTTCGATAATAATAGTACCAGTAATTGATTAAAAAAAGAGAAAGTATTTCGTAAACAACTTTGTGAATTTTTTTTACGCTGTTCGAGAGAGATTGAAGAACTTTTGAACATCCTAAAACAATTCAACAAGTTATTTACGAAAATGTTTCTTTTTAATCATATTACAAGTATGGCTATCGGAAAAAGGAGCAACAACTAGGGACGGCACGTTTATTGTATATTATGCTGCATATATATATGGATGAATCTCCATTGTCCGTTGCTTAAAAGCTATGTTGGACAGGTTTGAGAGTTCCCACTTGAAAAATAAAAGGTGCAGCCCCTTCCGGCTAGGAAGCAACAGTTGGCGCATCCAGGATAAAGCTTCTCATTCCCAGATGATTTGCAGGTCATGTATTCCACTCCCAAGCAATATTGAGGGCAAGCTTTAGCACTCTGGTAGAGACACACTTTTTTTTTTTATTGAATGAAAAAAATTTCATTAGTCAAACTGCACTTTATTTTCAACAAATTAAGTGCAATGATACAGAAGTCTAGGAAATTGCTACAATATACACTCTTTTTTATTAGCAAAGAAAATTTTATTAATCAACGAACCGAAATTACAAATATTAAAAGGAAATGGGATAAAAGGCATCACAACCATGATCCATATCCCAACTATGATAGCACCTAGGTCGAGGACAATTTCATATGCCACCCAATACCAAAGGAAGGAGAAGTGGCGAGAAACCAACTAAAAAAGCCCATAAAAACCAACCGTCCACTCTTATTTGGATATGAATGGTATGCAGCCTTCGGGGACACCTTTGAATTCATAAGATAGGTATCTTAAACATTATGGATTTGAAGCAATTGTCATGAATCTCAATGCAAATGCTTTGAATCTTTTAATCAATGCTGTGAATTTCATTCAACTTAGTAGGAATGTCTGGACAAAAGGTCCTGAATTCAAAGCAGTTCAAGAGAGTGCATGCATGTCTATTAATTAACAATTCAGACAATCTAAAGATTGGTTAGGAATTAGGATAATAGGCATTGGGTCAGCCGGTCAGGTCAAGGGCGAATATCGTTTTCCCTTATTCGAACTTGGGGAATTTTTGGGCACCGAATCTCCCCTCTTAACGGGCTCACCTAGTCACCTACACCAATAGGTGTTCATTCCCCTGTTTTCATGCAATTTCAATCGCATGAATGGTACAGGAATAGGAAAAGATATTTTTTTGTACAATTCTGTTACTGAAATTGCACGGGCAATGGAGGAGCTAGGATGGAACTAAGGGGATGACACTGTTTAATTGGAGTTCCCTGTAGCCCCTCCCATAACCGTGTTATACGCTTTGTGGAAGTGAGGTGGTCCCAAAAATTACTGGCCAGAAGAATCGAACTTGAAACCTTATGAAGGAGTAAACTCCTAAGTCCCACACCAAGCTAATTGGCCAACCTCTTGGTGCTTAACTAGTATACATTGCATGTTGTTAGTAGCAATACGAAGAGAAAGGTTATTCTAGAGAAAAATCAAATTATTTGTTTGCAATAAATACCTAATCAACTACCTCTAGTGTGAAATTAATTTTTATGCAAAACCAGTGGTGGCACGTGCCACCCCCACTCCCATATACCTCCACTCTTGTGCACGGGTACAGAGGTACTAACACTTTTTTTATACATGTGATATGATCAGATTTTTCCCCACACCAATCTCGAGAATTTGGTCACCAAAAGAATAAAACATCGGCACTATATGTATCACTTTACTCCCATAAGACTATATTTATTAACAGGTACTAAGAACATATATAAACTAGAGTTTAATTAGTTAAAGAGAGCAGAGGGTATATGTACCGTTGGTACATACGTGTATATATTTAAGTATATCAAATGTATAAAATTTACGAAAACGCTAATATCCGGACATAGATGTTTTAGTAGCCATCAGATGCTTCTGGTCTCGCGTGTATTGTGCATGAGGGCTTACATGCATCTAACGGCTACTTACACATCTACGTTCGGATTAGTATCCAATATGTGTGTTCGTTGCTTTACTCCCTTACACATATCACACCTCAGACCGAGAACACACTGGTCTGTTGATTACGTTGAAAGTAGAAATTTCTTCAATTTCTAGGAGTAGAAAAGGAGGGGGAAGAGAAGCATAGAATAGCATACCTGAAGCTAGGAGCCAGAAAACAAGGATTACTCCAACTCCTTTAGCTGCCATATATATATGCTTTCTTTTCTCACTTTTGTTTCTGACTCTGGGCTTTCAAGGTTCCAATTAGTACGTAACTTATAGGAAAACAATTGGGGAAGGGACATAAAAGAACTGCGTGTCGAGGTGCGTGCAAATAAGTTGGTCCCGCGTGGTTATCAACAACAACAACGACTTTGCGTGTCAGTGGCCTCACTTTTCAAAATTGCAACTTGATGGGAAAATGTTTTTTTTTAAGGTAAGTGATGGAAAGATGAAATTTTTTTATTGATGGAGATTCATCGGTATAATAATCAATAGATATGGGTAGAGGAGATAGGGTAGAATAGGGGTATTAATTTTTTAGGTTCACAACTTGAGTGATAATGGATGTGTAGCAGTGGAGGTATATATAGTGGAGGTCTAGTTTTGTATAGGAGATGGTGGGAAAATTTATTCAATGCCCCAGGTGCTTGATTCCTTATTTGATGCTATATATCCTAGCATTAGATGATTTGATTGTATTCTAGGCTTAGGATATTTGATTGTGAGTTCCTTGATTGAAGGTGATCTTTTTCTTTTTTGAAAGGAAAAAAAATTTATAATCTTTAGGGTTCATTTGATTAACGAAATAATGGTAGAAAGTGCAAGAAAGAGAAAAAATATGTACTTTTTTTGTGTTCACTTAGCAAGAATCTTCTAGAAAGTGGTAGAAAGTGTACGAGTGGTAATAATCGATAGATATGTATAGAGGAGATAGGATAGAATAGGGGTATTAGTTTTTTAGGTTCACATTTGAGTGGTAATGGATGTGTCATGGAGGTGTTGGAGTGGAGGATTTTTCTATTCAATCGATAGAAGAAGTCATTTACATCATATATGAAATACAAAGTACAAATTCGGAACAGTATATCAATTATAATTCTCAACGAGACAACCAAATTCAATAATTCAACCAATACATGAAATAAACCTTTTATAGAGTAGAAATAAAGAAAGAAAGGAAAAACCTTTTTAGGGGAAGAATACTTATACACAGGTGAAGAGATTCGAACTCCTAACCTCCTAACGAAATGGAGTACAAGAGTTCTGGTTAACTAAGTTAGCCCCAGTTAATTTAGCAGTGGAGGTTTAGTTTTTATATAGGATATGGTGGGAAAATTTATTCAATGCCCCAAGTGCTTGATTCCATCTTTGATTGTATCCTAGCGTTAGATGATTTTTTTGTATTCTAGGAAATTAGGAGATTTGATTGTGACTTCCCTGATTAAAGGGGACCCAATCCCTTAGTCGCAAAATTTTTTGAAATGTCCAATGCGTGAATGGTTCCTTTACTATGGGGTTTTGGATTATAAGTTCAAACTATTTAATTTTATAATAACTTATAATCGAATGAATTAATGTCCATATTGTGCTTAAGCTCTTATACTAATTGGGTAGATGTACTTGTAAAATTGAGTGCTCTTTTGTCCATGCGTGTTTTGACGATTCTAAATAATTAAGAACAAAAAAGATGCAGTATAAATTGGTTCAAATAATCTCACTTTTAAGTCAAGGTGGTGTTCAACTGAAAAAAAAGAGTAACTTTTTTTCAAACGAAGGTAATTTCAAATTCAAATATAATGAAAATGAAAAATATTTTTTCAATTTTTTTTTTGCACCATTTAAAAGATCTCAATGAGATCTATCAAACAAGATCCATATTGGTAAAAAAATTATTTGTGTAAACACATGATTTTTGAGCTTGAAATTACTTTCATTTTCTAAAAGTTCTTTTTTTTAAGAAACCGGAACAACCCCTAAGGCTCCGTTCAGTTGCTAGGAAAGTACAGGAAAGGATGGGAAAATCAAATTTTCCATAACTTTCCTAGTGTTCAGTTGTTAGGAAAATTCTAGGACTTACCAATTTAGTTTTCCTGCAGGAATTACTTTCCTGCAAAAGTGATCCTGCAAAAAACACAGGATTTTGCGTCGCGGGAAAAGGAAAATGAGTGAACACTCACAAAATTTTCCCGAAAGTTTCTTTTTCCTGACAAATGAACAACTAAACCTTAATTTTTCTTGCAAAATTCTTTTGTCAAATGAACACTCACAAGAAAATAGATTTCTTTTTCTTTTACTTCACCTCACTTCACTTTTTCTGGGAATCAATTTTCCACACAACTTTCTCAACAACTGAACGGAGCCTAAGAGCATCCGCAATGGGAATAATTAAAATGCGCCACGTCAGCATTTGATTATCTATTTAGTTCATAATCAAACTTAACAACCTCTATCTTCACATTGGTTATTTTTGCATTCCTAACAAAAAAAACCCCACAATACACATGCACCTATGTCCAATCGCAAAAGAGTTCCAATCACGCACCTGATCACACCAAATTATTCATCTCCATGAGACGATTCCAATGTAGGTTGTTTTTGAGTTATCGAGTTTTAAGTTTGGTTATTGGGTTTGGTTATTGAGTTTTGGTTATTGGTAAAAGTTGTTAAGTTTGGTTATGGAATTGGTGGAATTTGGTTATTTGCTAAAAGACTTGTAATTTTGCTTATTACACTGTGAGGTGTTTTTTAAACATTGTTATTAAATTTGCTTATCCATATCTATTTGCTTATTACAATGGAGATGCTCTAAGTATACTAGCTAAATAGGTGATTACTCATACTTAATATCAAATACCATTCAATATTTTTTTTAAAGGAGATAAGCTAAGTTAAAGTAATAATGGGGTGTTTGGAAGCCAATGATTTCTTACGGCTCACTAAGTTGAACTTACAAAGTGATTTATTTCAACTATTCATTTTGTCAAAGATACAGCGCGAGTTGAAAGATATCAATCAAAGATTGGATATTGATGTCTTGGACTTTCGAGTTTTGAAAATCCTTGCTTTTACATACACAAGATTGAGACCCATTTAATGCTCTGCTCGTGTTTTATCCATAAAATTAAGAGCTGTGCAGATGGGTTCCAAAAAGTTTAGGGACACAATTTTCGGACACAACTCCATATGTAGATGTGTTTGGAGACGTTTGGTGTACGCGAGACTATGTGCATCGAACGATTTTGTATGCAATTATGTCCGAAATTGTGTTCCTAGCATTCTCGATGGGTGTTGGGTGGAACAAAGGAGAGAATACAAGTTTTGCATTCTTGTGGTGAGAGAAAGTAGGCTATTTCTGACTTTGAACGAATCTAGGATTTCTGACTTTGTGAGCATCCCCCAACGAATTTTTGTTGGATCCAACATGCAGCCAAATCTGTTCGGTTTGGGTTTTGACTTTTGAAGAAAGTTTTTAAGAGTAATATATAAGTGGAGAGAGAGAAAATTTATTGAACATCCTGCCCAAGAATTTTAAGACACCAAAACAAACAAAGTCGCATGCCCTTAATTCTTACAGATACAATGAGATCATCTCTTTATTAATTGATTGTATATATTTCATCTATTACACCAAAGACTACTAAAAAAGGATTTAGCTTATCCTTCATTCCTAATTGTTGATTCATTTTCGATAATAATAGTACCAGTAATTGATTTAAAAAAAAAAGGAGTATTTCGTAAACAACTTTGTGAATTTTTTTTACGCTGTTCGAAAGAGATTGAAGAACAGTTGAACATCGTAAAACAATTCAATAAGTTATTTATGAAAATGTTTCTTTTTAACCATATTACAAGTATGGCTATCGAAAAAAGGACCAACAATTAGAGACGGCACGTTTATTGTATATAATGCTGCATATATATGGATATATGGATCTCCATTGTCCATTGCTAAAAAGCTATGTTGGACAGGTTTGAGGGTTCCCACTTGAAAAATAAAGGGTGCAGCCCTTTCCGGCTTGGAAGCAACAGTTGGTGCATCCAGGATAAAGCTTTTCATTCCCAGATGATTTGCAGGTCATGTACTCCACTTCCAAGCAATATTGAGGGCAAACTTTGGCATTCTGGCTAAAACACACTTTTTTATTTTTATTGAATGTAAAAAATTTCATTAGTCAAACTGCACTTTATTTTCAACAAATTAAGTACAACGATACAAGTCTAGGAAATTACTACAATATACACTCTCTCTCTCTTTTTTTTAAATTAGCAAAGAGAATTTTATTAATGAACGAACCGAAGTTACAAAGAATAAAAGGAAATGGGATATAATGCATCACAACCAACGACCTTCTACATTCCAACTATGCTGGCACCTAGGCTGAGGACAATCATATGCCACCCGGTACCAAAGGAAGATGAAGTTGGTGAGAAACCAACTAAAAAAGTCCATAAAAACCAACCAACCCCGCTAATTTGGATATGTATGATATGCAGCCCTCGAAACGCCTTTGAATTCATAAGATTGGTATGTTAAGCATTATGGATTTGAAGCAATTGTCATGAATCTCAACGCAAATGCTATGAATCTTTTAATTAATCAATGCTGTGAATTCCATTCAACTTACTAGGAATCTCTAGACAAAAGATTGTGAATTCAAAGCAGTTCAAGAGAGTGCATACTGCGTGCCCGGACACATTCAAGTATGCATGTCTATTAACACTTCAGACAATCTAAAGATTGGTTAGGAATTTGGATAATAGGCATTGGGTCAGGTCAAGGGCGAATATCGTTTTCCCTTATCCGAACTTGAGGAATTTTTGGAATCTCCCCTCTTAACGGGCTCACCAGGTCACCTATACCAAAAGGTGTTCATTCCCCTGTTCTCATGCAATTTCAATCGCATAAATGGTACGGGAATAGGGAAAGATATTTTTTGTGCAATTCTGCTACTGAAATTGCACGGGCAATGGCGGAGCTAGGATGGGACTGAGGGGATGGCATTGTTTAATTGGAGTTCCCTGCAGCCCCTCCTATATCTGTGTTATACACTCCGTGGAAGTGAGGTGGCCCCTAGAATTACTGGTCAGAAGAATCGAACTTGAGACCTTATGAAGGAGTAAACTCCTAAGTCCCACACCAAGCTAATTGGACAACCTCTTGGTGCTTCACTAGTATACGTTACATGTTGTTAGTAGCAATACGAAGAGAAAGGTCTGTATTTGGTCCTCTCTCGATGTACCCTTTGTTGAGTTTTAATAAAATCTTTTAGCCTATCAAAAAAAAAAAAAAAAATACGAAGAGAAGGTTAAACGTAAAACTAGACTTTGTCTTGGGTTTTTATTTTTGTCAAAATGAATAAAGGGACGTTGATCCAACTATCTTGTTATCTTTAAATTAAAATAATTGAAATATTACTTTTATGATCCGAGCCATTTATTTCTTTTGTTGCTAATTTTTCATTATTCTAGTGAAAAATCAAATTATTTAGTTTGTAATAAATACCTAATCCATTACCTCTAGTGTAAAATTAATTTTTATGCAAAACTAGGGGTGGCACGTGCCACCTCCATATACCTCCACTCTTGTGCACGGGTACCACCTCCATATACCTCCACTCTTGTGCACGGGTACGGAGGTACTAACACTTTTTTTATACAAGTGATTTGATCAGGTTTTTTCCCCACCCCAATCTCGAGAATTTGGTCACCAAAAGAATAAAACATCGGCACTATATGTATCACTATACTCCCATAAGACTATATATATTAACAGGTACTAAGAACATATATACACTAGAGTTTAATTAGATAAAGAGAGCAGCGGGTATATGTACCGTTGGTATATACGTGTATATATGTAAGTATATCACATGTATAAAAATTACGAAAACGCTGATTTAATTTCCGGACATAGATGTTTTAGTAGCCATCTGATGCTTCTGGTCTCGCGTGTATTGTGCGTGAGGGCTTACATTCATCTAACGACTACTTACACATCTATGTTCAGATCAGTATCCGATATGTGTGTTCGTTGCTTTACTCCCTTACACATATCACACCTCAGACCGAGAACATGTACACTGGCCTGTTGATGACGTTGAAAGTAGAAATTTCTTCAATTTCTAGGAGTAGAAAAGGCCGGGGGAAGAGAAGCATAGAATAGCATACCTGAAGCTAGGAGCCAGAAAACAAGGACTACTCCAACTCCTTTAGCTGCCATATATATGGGGGTGTTTGGGAGGCAACTTTTTGGCTTTTCATTTTTTACTTTTTGCCTTTTTGGCTTTTGAGATTATGATCAGAATGTATTTTGTATTTGGTAGAGTGTTTGGACGATATGTGCAGAATGTATTTTGCAGTAAGAGTAGTGTTTGGAAGATATGGAATGAAAATGAATTATGGATTGATTTTTTACTATGTTGCCCCCGATTATTAATAATGATATATAATGTATATAAATAATGTTTGGGCTCAATTTATTTAAAATTTAATTCCGAAATTCTGTTATGTACATGGACTGTACATGAACTGTTACGAAAATACCTCCGGTTGGCAAAAGAATATCCGAACCTATTTTATTTTTTCTTTATTTAATTAATACTAATGTTTATACTATGTATCTTTTTTCTTTTTTATTTATTTAAAACTATTTTAGTGTTCCAATTTGCAATCCGATTGAATTGGTGGAAAGATCTTGTTTTTTTTATCATTTTATCTTTAATGCTCATTATGAAATTTTGAACTCGTAGAATCAAATATCTCTTAGGGCTAATCAACGAGAGCCTTAAAGTCAAAATTTAATTATGGCCATTTAGAATAAAATGATTAGAAAACTAAAATCTTTCCATTGGTTCAAACGGATTGAAATTTGGAACACTTAATTTTTTAACTAAATTTTTTTTTATGTACATGAACTGGTGTCCCCGTTTTTTTTAATTATATTTTTATTATTTCAATTATTTTTTGCTGTTACTTTTCCATGGCAAAGTGGGAATTATTTCAAAAGAGAGAGGGTAGAGATGTCATTCTGCCATGGCTGGATTTGAAAATGGGAAAATGGGAATTTGAAAAGCTCCTAATACCAGATTCTCTCTTTTGTTCTAGAAACGGAAAAATGCAAAACCCATTTTGCTCAAAACCCATTTTCCCTTTTATTGCCAAACACCCAAAATCCAAAAATTAGAATTGGAAAATGTAAAAATGGCCAATCCAAACACCCCCTATATATATGCTTTCTTTTCTCACTTTTGTTTCTGACTCTGGGCTTTGGAGGATCCAATTAGTACTTATAGGAAAACAATTGGGGAAGGGACATAAAAGAATTGCGTGTCGATGCACGCAAGTATGTTGGTCCCGCATGGTTATCAACAACAACAAAAAAAAATTTGCGTGTCAGTGGCCTCACTTTTCAAAATCGCAACTTGATGGGAAAATGTTTTTTTTTTTAAGGTAAGTGATGGAAAGATGAAATTTTTTTATTGATGGAGATTCTTCGGTATAATAATCGATAGATAGGGTAGAATAGGGGTATTAACTTTTTGGGGAAAACTATGGTACACATGGTACACCGTATGTCTAAATTACGACAATTTGTGATTTTCATTATGCCGATTTTTGATTTTCTAATGCATATTTATGGTGCTAGTTACGATTTGTACTTTAAAATTTACCTGTTGAACAGGTCATTAGCAGGTTATCCATAATTAAAAATATTGTTATTATGTAACCATAATTATTCGTACCAAAACCCATAATACTTGTATCCCAACCAAATATATGCGTACAATATCAAAAATTAAATAATACGACCCATAAATGTTATGACAACACCATAAATTGGCATTATCTTACCACAATGAGTCGTACCAATTTTTTTTTGACTCGTATGATATTTCGTAACAAAATCAAATATTGTCATACCAAAATCAACAATTATTATACCCAAGCCAAAAATATATGTAACATATCACAAATTTTATAAAATAACCACAATTGTTATGACAATACCTAAAATTGTCATTTTCTTACCACAACGTATCGTATCAAAAGAAAACAAATGTAAATACCACAAATTATGTAACAAAGCAGAATTGTTATGACAATATCATAAATTGACGTTTTCTAACCACAATGTGTAATACCAAAGGAAATTGATTAAAATATTCCATAATAAGACATGTCTAAAATACCAAAAATTCAATAATATAACCAAATTTGTAATGACAACACCATAAATTGATGTTTTCATACCCACAACGTGTCGTATAAAAAAATTCAATTAGCTTGTTCAGTTAACGATAGTTATAATCGGTAAAATACCATACCATAATTAAATAATATAACCACAATTGTTATAATAAAATCATAAAGTGGCCTTACCTTACCACAACCTATCGTATATTTTTTTTTGTGATGATATATTCCATAACAAAATAAAAATGTCGTAAAAAATCCACAATAGTTATACTGAAGCAAAATATATACGTAAATTAAATACCAAATATTGAATAAATTAATCACAAATATTATAGCAATACCATAGATTGTCGTTATCTTAGCACAATGTGTTGTACGAAACTTAACCTAATTTTTTTCAATTCTCACCACATAATTTTTTCAAAATTTGAAAAGTTCCACCATATTATCTTAATTTTCAATTCCCTCCACACTATTTTTTCAAATTTTAATTTCCCTACACAATACCTCAATAATTTAAACTAAAAATGAAGTTCTCGCACAAAATTTTCATCAAAGAAATTCACCAAAAATTAAGTACTATATCGAAATTTTCGAAAACAACTACAATTTCCTCTCAAAATATTAGTCTAAATTAGATTCTTTCTCTACAAAATTTAATTCAAAATATCAAAATTCCTTCGTGGAAAATGAGATGTCACTAAAAATAATAATTATCCAACTGTCTCAAATACATACAATTTCGACACTAAAATGGAGTACAAAAAAATAAGTGTGAATATCAAAAAATAGAGTGAGAAAATTAATTACTCCCCTTTTTGTAATTGGTGAAATTAATTATATTACTACCCAATCTTATCAAAATTCAGGGTGGTGCACTTAACAATTGGCACTATATATTTGACACGTGGATCGGTGCCAAACCTTCACGCTATGCATACCAATCCAAATTTAATGGTGGTCCCTAGAACTAGGTCGTGGAAGTACAATCTAAATAATTTTGTAAATTTATTGTCATTGTACTTTCTTTCAAAAAAATTATTATAGTCGACATATTGATTTACATCAATGACATAGGCTATAATATGATCTACAAGTGCAAACCCAGCACTAAGATGGAGGCATTTGAAGCCACTGTCTTCTCAAATTTTCAATCGAAAAATAGGGCCACTATGAACAAGAAAGTATTATATAATTAATAGCTTTTAGAATTACAAATTCTCAATTGTATACCATAGTGATAAGGTGTTGGAGTTTGGACATTTATTTAAAGTATCTGGGGTTCAAGTCTTACACCCTTCATTCCTTTTTTTTTTTAAAAAGAATGTTGTTATTTTTTAGGATAAATTACATAGTTAGTCATTGAAGTTTCATACTTCAACAAATCTTGTCGATCAATTTTAATACAACATTAAAATCTAATAATGCACCATCTAAGCCCCACGTAAGGTATTTTATTTATTTATTTATCAAAATCGTCTATCTTTTACAATTTACATAATATCAATTAGGTTATTCGTACCAAAAATGAAGTTGATGGCTTATAACTAGACACTTAATTGAATGGAAAATATCATTCTATTATTCAATCTGCATGTCGATGATGGAGCTTCTTAAAAAACTTGATCGAGGCAAAACTTTATGTAGGTGACTTAATCGACAAACATAAAAAATTCAATGGATTTAATTGTCATTATTGTGTTACGATTGCATGGCTACCTTACATTCAACTAGAATAGAGGATTAGGTTTCATATCAAATATAAATTGAATGTACAATCTAAATGTCGTTAGTGAGTGTATTTTTAGAATGATCGATCAGGGTTGTAAGGATGTTAAGTTATACGATATTTAATTTGTAATATTTTAGACATGTATCTTGCTTGAGTATAATAATTATTGATTGTTCTACGACATATTTTGGTCTTGTATCTAGTATCTTTTGATCGATTTCTTTAGGTACGACACATTGTGGAAAGAAAGTGCCAATTTTTTTGTTGTCGTAACAATTGTGGTTATGTTATATAATTTGTAGTATTTTACATATGAGGGAGAGGGAAAGAAAGTCAAGGAGGAGAGAACAACTTGTTACCTGCTAAGCCCTTTTTTTATTTTATTAATTGACTTAGTAAATGAGTGGTCCGGATTATTCCCTTTGAAATCCAAGGATTTAAAATCATGGTGCATACGGTACACCCCCTAATAAGGGGTGTGTACCATAGGACT
This sequence comes from Rhododendron kiyosumense, assembly GCA_019656275.1. NCBI lineage: Eukaryota > Viridiplantae > Streptophyta > Magnoliopsida > Ericales > Ericaceae > Rhododendron > Rhododendron kiyosumense. Next base: position 142,795 of record BPLS01000608.1, read on the forward strand.
ACCCTTTTTTTTTAGGTTCACAATTTGAGTGATAATGGATGTGTAGCAGTGGAGGTATACATAGTGGATCGTCTAGTTTTGTATAGGAGATGGTGGGAAAATTTATTCAATGCCCCAGGTGCTTGATTCCATCTTTGATGCTATCCTAGCATTAGATGATTCGATTGTATTCTAGGCTTAGGAGATTTGATTGTGAGTTCCTTGATTGAAGGTGATCTTTTTCTTTTTTGAAGGGGGAAACTTTTTTATAATATCTAGGATCCGTTTGATTAACGAGATAATGGTAGAAAGTGCAAGAAAAAGAAAAAATATGTACTTTTTTTTTGTGTTAACTTAGCAAGAAACTCCTTAAAAGTGGTAGAAAGTGTATGAGTAGTAATAATCCATAGATATGGGTAGAGGAGATAGGATAGAACAGGGGTATTAATTTTTTTGGTTCACATTTGACTATTTGAGTGGTAATGGATGTGCATGTCATAGAGGTAGGAGTGGAGGTTTTTTCCATTCAATCAATAGAAAATGTCATTTATATCATATATGAAATACAAAGTACAAATCCGGAACAGTACATCAATTATAATAGTCAACGAAAAAAACCAAATTCAATAATTCAATCGAAGGAAATACTATTATCAAAACACGTCATTGGCCGTCATTTTTCCAAACTACTTTTGAGCTCAAAGCACAAGGCCTGAGCCAAACTCAGCCCAGACCTTAGACCCCAGGTCCATTTGCTCTGGTCTTGCGGTGGTGGCACACATGTGTGTAGTAAATTGGCCTAACCCACGTTACCATAGATTTCTTACCTTAGTCGCATAATTCTTCGAAATTTCCAATGCGTGAGTGATATATATTCCTTTACCATGGGGTTTTGGATCATAAGTTCAAACTTCAAACTATTTAATTTTATAATAACTTATAATCGAATGAATTAATGTCCATATTGTGCTTAAGCTCTTATACTAATTGGGTATATGTACTTGTAAAATTGAGTGCTCTTTTGTCCATGCGTGTTTTGACGATTCTAAATAATTAAGAACAAAAAAGATACCGTATAAATTGGTTCAAATAATCTCACTTTTACGTTAAGTATGCTAGCTAAATAGGTGATTACTCATACTTACTATCAAATACCGTTCATTATTTTTTTAAAAAAGGAAATAAGCTAAGTTAAAGTAATAATGGGGTGTTTGGAAGCCAATGATTTCTTACGGCTCACTAAGTTGAACTTACAAAGTGATTTATTTGAACATTCATTTTGTACAGCTCGCTGAGTTTGTCGATTTGTACAAAATTAGGGTGATTGGATACCATATTGCAACTACACTGTACGTATGTGAAGAATTTTTTTTTAAGGCTAGAATGATATATATCAATATATATCTTAAAACAAAATTGTTTCTAATCATATCGTTACCGATATCTGATCAATATGTAATTTGTTTGCAAGCATTAGCTATTTTGCAAGCCGAACAAAGTGAACTATTTGAATCACTTTTGGGGCCTGATGAAATGAGGTCCATATGATAGAAGAGCGCAATGGACCCTGTTGTTAGGGATGGAACGGTTCGGTTTGGTTGATTTTTAGGATGACTTCGAACCGGACTAATTTCATCAACATATCTTAGTTCTGTAAACCGAAGCTGGCCTATAATCGTAATCAACTCAACCAAAATCATTGTGCATGGAAGGGCTTTGGTTCGATTTTGCGTGATCGTTGTGGGTCTCTAAGTGCAATACTCTTACAAAGTCCACACAAGGCTTCGACCCAACATTAAACGGGCACCCTATTAATGTATAGTGAGGGCAAGATCCCAAGATTAGTAGAAATGCGTTTAAGGTTACCCGAACCACTTTAACGTGATTTTTCACTATTGGATTGGATGTACTCTACAATGAGTTCATACATTTTGCCGATAAAAAAAAAAAAAGAGTTCGAACATCAAAATGAACCCGAAATAGGGTCGGAAACTTGATGAACTGCATGGGGTGCAGTCCAACCGGCCAACTTGGGACAAACCGCCAAGAATACGAAGAGTTTACCGCTTTTATATTAGGCTTACAAACATTGTACTACGTACCACTAATGAAAAGTGGCCATTGCAGTTCCCTTAGTCCTTGGAACCCCGAAGAATTGACAGATTATATATATATATATATATATATATATATATATCCTCGATGAAGGACCTATCGTTTAGTTTTCTTTGGTGTAACTTGTTCAAAGTTGTGAAGTGGCAGGGGAAAAGGCAAAAAAATGGAGTGGCCATGGCTAGGAGTACCAAAGAAAGATAAAACACATGTAACTGTGAAGGTGCAGAGAGAAAAAGAGATAGACATCTATCTAAGGGTGAGACTTGAAGCACCGCTGCGTGTCCTCAAGCTTGCTTACTGCGATCGGGTAGGTTTGCTCTGCGATGAGGTTTGCTTCACTTACGATGGCACTAGGATCGGCGACTACCAAACTGCCAGTGATCTGGAAATGGAGGACGGTGATGTGATTGATGCTTGGTCTGATCCATTGGGTACTGGTGCTGCTGCTATGTCGTATTTGAATTAATCGATGCGGTGTTTATTATTTGAAGTTTGGATAACACACTCGTTCTTACATTTTCTATCACAAGTTGAAAAATAGCGTTCGATTTCACTGTTTCTAGTTTCGAGTGTCATGTTGATAGGTATTGGATTCAAGGCCAGTATGTCTAAGGTGTTATTGAATATCATTTTGTACTTTTAATGGTAGTAAGTTGGCACATTCAGCTTATATTCTTTGGAAATTGATTTAGGCACTTTTTTTGTGTGTGTGTACAAGCATTGTTTTTTATGGTCATTTAGCACCTAAATTCACCAAACTGTCCCTGAAACAATACACTTTTTATAAATTGTAGAGCTAGAATATGGTTTGATAAATTCACGTGCTAAAGAACCAAAAAAAAGAGTGCGTGCATCAGAAAAGAAAGTATATAAATCAATTTCCTGATCTATTTGTTCATCTTCTATTGTCAATTGTTTGGAAATTGCAACTTTTAGAGTTTAGTGTTGAAAAGGACACTTCTCTTAAAATTGTTTTCATTTACAAACAACAGACGCTCGTTTTCTCCCCTTTATCCATGTCATGTAAGAATTCATCATGTTTTTTTTTCATGCTTATGTTTTCATCATCTTAGTGTGTGAATTACCTTTCTTACCCTTTTCACTATGATATACATATATTATGTTTATTATTTTCTTAATTTAGTGGGATTGAATTGGATTATTTTTCCAATTTAGTGGGATTTGATTGGATTAGATTGTTTTCCTAATTCAGTAGGATTTGATAAATTTAAATATGATTGATTACTTTTATTTTTTTATCCTATTACTTTTATATTTCAAATTAAATCGCATCGAAACAATCATAATTCATGATTTTTTGGTAATTTTAATATGATTGATTACTTTTATATTTCAACGATAATATTTGAGAGTATATCATGTTTATTAAATCGGTTTCAAGCTAGATTATGAATGGAAACGTTGAAATCGATATGGTAATTTAACCATGAAACGTTAATCACGATAATACCTGTTTTGATGGTAATTTAACCATATTTCATGGAATAAGATCAATTAAAAATATGACCTTTTTGGATAATATGTGAGCATTTTAACATGATCAATACATGTAAAAATGTGGTCAACTTATCATGTTAATTTCATAAATCATGGTTACTTTATCATGTCTGGTTGGCCAATACCTATAATTCACAAAGCTGATGGCCAAATGCCTTTTCATCATGAACCGTTCCGATCTTTCCATGAAATCGAATAAAATTAAATAAACCAAAATCATATTTTCTCGGCAAAAACCTAGATCTTTGCTTTCTTTAAACTAAATAAACCAAAATTTTGTTTTCCCAGAAAAACCCAGATCTTTTCTTTAATTGCATGACTATTTTGAAACAAACATTTTTTATGGTAAATGAAGTAAATAATTTACCATGAAATCAAACAAAACTAAATAAACCAAAATTATGTTTTCTCGGAAAAACATGAATTTTGTAAATTCTGAAAATTCACCATGAAATCAAAGGGAATACATCATTTTTTTTTAGGAATACACCCTGATGTAATTGGAAAAATATGAACGAACAATGAATAAACCATGAATACATAACCACGAAATACATAAATGAACTATGAATACATATAAATTGTGAATAAACACTTCATAAAAATATTTATGCAAAATATTCCATGATTATTATGTTCAACACAACAATCACTTCGAGATTCTTGCCAGCTTAGAACTTAATAGATCGATCCATGGTATTAAGAAAAAAAAATACAGAATACAAATGAGGGATACAGCCGAGAGAGAGAGATGCAAGCCGAATCACCACAATATATGGTATTGGACATGGAATCCACAGTGTCGGCCATCGGTGTCTCGGTCCCTGTCCTCCGCTGTGCTTCCTGGCCACGATTCCCATCAACTTCCTCTGGCGCCACATCCCCGGCGACCCCCCGGACAAGCACCTCATGCCACCACTGCCACTGCCACACCCTGTCCTAGCTACCTCTCCTTCGGCTTCTCCTCTAATGTCCATTTTCCTCGTCCCCATGCTCTTGGTCTATGCCTCCATGGTTCCTCGGTGCAACATCAAATGAGGGAAAGATGATAATAGTGCCTGGGGATAATGGTGGTTTTGTAACCGACCATGTTCTGTAGATTAGGAAAAGGGGATGAGAATTTGAATGGGGGCCGTGAATTTTGGGATGGATTGACGAAATCTACGGGACTAATTGCTTGCATAAAGGTTGGGACTAGATTTATTATTATGTTTTCATCCCAAAATTCAGTTCTATATATATATACCCAATGTATTATATAAGGGCACTATTGGGATTATTAAAAAGTGAAGATGAAAACATAAGTGTTCGAGTTGACCAGGGTGGAAACTTAAAGAAAGTAGGTTCTGAGAATGATTATTTAAATCTCCCAAGAAAGTATGTAAATCAATTTCTTGATCTATTTGTTCATCTTGGAAATTGCAACTTTTAGAGTTTAGTGTTTGAAAAGAACACTTCTCTTAAAATTGTTTTCATTTAGAAAAGAAAAAGAAAAAAAACACTTGTTTTCTCCCCCTTATTTGGTTGCGGGTAGAATCAACTTTTTGTTTTTAACAACTTTTTAAAAATGTCTGGAAATATTTCACGATACTCACTTTGGGTCCTCGCCACCCATCTTGGTTCTCTCGACTAATTGTCAGTCTAGCAAATTGATTTTTCACCACCGCCATTGTTACTTGTGAGCTCCACAGTGTGTTCATTATTATAATCTAAAATCGTTCATCTTGTAGGACTCACAAAATAGTATATCTACCAAAAAATATAGCTTAATCAAACATTGATAGATATATAGAAAGTTAATTTTTACTTAAAAAATGGAAGATCTAATTAGCAAGCTTAACTATTAATGACCATCCATTTTCTAAACCAAATTTCAAATTTTGATACACATATCCATGTCCGATAAAGCTTATTTTTTGATACACAAATCGACGTTGCGGGTCATACAAGTTGAATGGTTCAGATCACCAATAAACGCACGGTGAGCACATAATGACAGTATTGGAAAACCCATGGTTGAATTTAATCTCAATTAGTAATGGTGCAGATGATAAAAAAAAAAGAAAAAAAGGTAATGGTGAAGATGGTTTTGTCTCTCGTCCAATAGCCTACCGGGTCCAGATGGTAGATGGTACAACTGGGATGTACTCCAAGAGCACAGCACAATAGCCTATTGTGGTTTGAAAATCAGGCCTGATCCTGAGATTTTCGAGACTCTAGGCGAGATTAAAAGATGGGGCCTTCTATTTTTTAGGTATGTATTACTAGTTATTTGACACACAAGATTCAATATTACCTTGTGATTTAGTCGCACCTAACTTGTACCAGCTTTTCAGCACAGTTGGTTGCGAGTCCGAGTTTGCTAGGATACATTTTTCGTACAAAGTCAAATTTTGACCGTGGATACTTTATTTCTGTCTTAGAGTGAAGTGCTTTCTAGGGATGGCATTCGGGGCGAAAATTGGGTTTTCCATCTCTGATCCCCGAACCCGAAATTCCGTCCATATCCGCCCCGATCCCCGAACGGGGAGGGGAAAATGAAACCATTTCCAAGCCATTCGGTTTTCGGGTAATCCCCGAACTGAATGGATACCTGATCAGTATTCTGATCCAAACAAAGAAAAAAAAAACTGAGTCAACACTGATGACTATCACTCAATTTTTGATCGAACCACAGACGAAAAATCAATCGGTAAATTGCAGACCTTTATAGCAGGCATATTGAAGTACAAATTGAATGTATACAGGGGTAATAAACCAAAAACAGATCTGATCAGAGACAGCACGTCGTCGCCGGAGATGAGAGAGAGACTTACGGCAGAGAGAGTGAGATCGACGATGAACGGCGGAGGGCTGTGATGATGGCTGGCGGAGGGGTGAGGCCGACTAGCCGTGAGGGGTTGTAGAGGAGATCAGGAGAGGAGGGGGTGGGTTTGAGAGGTGTTGGCTGTTGGCTACGTGGAGTGGAATTGAAGAGAGAGAGAGAGAGAGAGAGAGAGAGAGAGAGAGAGAGAGAGAGA
>BPLS01000609.1:0-33932 GCA_019656275.1 Rhododendron kiyosumense
GGACCCTATCTTTTTGTATCAAATTCAAAGAAAAAGGCAATTAAGAATGAAAAAAAAAAAAGCTTCTTGGAGCAAATGGTTGAAAAATGCCCACAACAACTCGAGCCAAAGTTCCTACCGCTAGAGCAACAAGGAAGACATACCAATCATGGGGCAATTTATACAAGTTACTTGCTCCTACTTGGTGGACCTATTTTCAGACAAAAAGGGGATCCTAGGCGGTGGCCTTGGACCTTGCCGTAGGGTCGGACCGGTAGAGCTTGGACCAACAAGGGAAACAAAATGCTAAAGCGATATATGGCAAATGCTATCCATTCTAGGCTTGTGATCATATAGCTAGGTTGAGGTATGCATATATATTAGCCTCGCAGGGTATAAATAAGAGGAAGTTTGTCTACCTACAAATTCTTTGAGATTTAATCATTGAGTCTCTTGTGAACTAGATATAACCCTCAACTTGTGTATTTTTATTTTGTCGAAGAAAAAAAAATGTGTCATGGGAGAATCATGCATCTATGGTAAATAATTTTCCAAACCAAAGTCATCATTTGGAAAGAGGCCTTAAAAATGACATCCAATGGTTGGCCAATTGTTGAGCCAAAAATAATTTTGACAGTTCTCAAGTTAAATTTGGTTCAAAAAATCACCGAAAACAAAATTTTGGTATGCACAAAAAATTGCAAAACCATTTTGTTGCCATTAGCATTTTGTATGTTGCTATGTGTATATGGTACAAGTAAATTCGGACCGTCTAATACGCTTTTCCAGATACTTTCATGTTTTGTTTTTATGAACCGTGACATTTTCCGCTCATTTTTCCTTGTGGCCAATTTCCAAACAGAAATTTTTTTTTTTTTTTGATCCGCAATTTCCAAACAGAATTAATCCCATGCATTTCCCTCCTATATATGGACTCCTCTCCTACAGTGCATGGTAAGTCAAAGAGGAGCCATGTGAGGTAGCTGTATCAACTGATATTGCAAGTTCCAATATTTATTAAGTAAAATCATTGAAATATGTTTTTTTTTTTTTTTTCCTTCTTGAAATTGCTTCTACCTCCACACCAAAAAGAATGTGAGGGGGGGAAAAAAAAAAACCAACTTGATCCGTGGTTTCTGATCAAAACACGGCTCTTCTGGTGGGAAAACCATGTGGGTGTGGAGGTGAAGGGGCTGTAGAACATGGGAAATTAATTAAATGAAGTGGCTCGAAGCTTCCTCTGCAGATTCGCAGGAGATTAAACAATTGATTGATTTTGAATTCCCTCAACTTGGAGTCGTTCATTTAAAAATGAATTTGGCTCCTATTTAACAGGCCCTTAAAGTGTTTGAAGAAATGACTGAGTGAAAGTATCTCTGCACTCCCAGAAGTCTTTCAGCTTCTCCTATCTTCTTCCTCCTCCAGTCCTCTCATTAGCCGTCAACAAAAATGGTGAAAATTAGCATTCTTGAGATGGCTGTCACAGTTGTTTCTTGCTTTCTTTTAGTTAAGGTCCATGGGTTTGAGGCTACCGGATGGTCAAATGCTCATGCTACTTTCTATGGAGGCAATGATGCTTCTGGAACAATGGGTATGCTCTCCTTCACTTTCTCTATCCTTTTTTGTTCGCGCAATGCCGTACACCACTTTCAGTATCATCTACTTGTCGAAACATAATTCTTTTTAACTACCGCGTCAGTAATCATTTTCCAAAGAATTGGTGAAATTTTTATAACACACCTGACTCTTCAAAACTTTGAACCTGAATCGAATGACTGTTGTTTGGCTACAGGGGGATCTTGTGGGTATGGAAACACTTACACCACTGGTTATGGGATAAGGACTACAGCTCTAAGTACAGCATTGTACAACGGTGGAGCATCTTGTGGGCAATGCTACCGGATTAAATGTGACTACGAATCAGACCCGTACTGGTGTATACAGGGAACTACTGTTACAGTCACCGCGACAAACTTTTGCCCGCCAAATTATGCGGAAGCAAACAACAATGGAGGGTGGTGCAACCCACCTCTCCAACATTTTGACATGGCTCAGCCTTCTTGGCAAAAGATTGGCGTCTATTCAGGCGGGATCATTCCTGTGTTGTTCCGAAGGTATTAAATTTCCCATGTGTCACATCTTCGTTCATTTTTACATAAACTCATCTAGAATGATATCACAATGGCGGTTATGAAATCATTACTAAAAAGAAAAATGGCTCGTCATCATTCAAAAGTTTTGTTTGAATGTCATTAATCCATAATGAACAATGCGACAGTAAGGTTTTTCGAAAGTATAATGAGAAACAGCCAGTACAGTATGAGAACTGTCACTGAAGTTTCTGTTGGTATGTCATTTCTCTTGATTTTATTGGCACTTATAAATATAGTATTTTGTGGTGGGATGCAGGGTACCATGCAAAAAAAAGAGTGGGGTTAGATTCACCATTTCTGGTAGCAACTACTTTCAGCTTATACTGGTAACAAATGTGGCTGGGGCTGGATCTATCCAAGCTGTGTCAATCAAAGGTTCAAAGACTGGTTGGATGCCACTGTCAATCAATTGGGGAGTAAATTGGCAGTCAAATAACAACCTTTACGGCCAATCTCTGTCGTTCAGCGTCACCACTACTGATGGAATAACGAAAATATTTCAAGACGTTGCCCCTCCTAATTGGTGTGTTGGCCTGACCTACAGCAGTCCACTTCAGTTCTAAATCTGAAGTATGGCGTTAGATTTTTGGAGTTACAATGGCAGCGGCGTGCTTATATTGGTTTTACAAATGCAGCCCGCCATTTCTCCGATTTTAGAAACGCAACTCCGCGCTATATGCGCCAAAAGATTGTTGAAATACCGCGCTGAAGATTTTTTCAGTAAGCAGCGGGATAACATTGAAGCTTCATCGGATATTTTTCTGGTTGTACTAATTTGCTACCAATGGACATCGTAGATGATGTCACAATACTTGTCATTGTTTCTGAGCTAATAAAAACATTCTTTCTTCTCTTTGTTAGTCTGTAGCATTCTTCATTCTTTCTAAGCTAATAAAATCATTCAGAATTGTTTGAAGCTCTAATGCTATGTTAGAAAAGTGAATTGTCAACAACCAGCTTAATTGATGAGATGCCTTTGTATATAGATTACAAGACTTGATGATTAAGAAATTTAAAATCAACTAAAGAAGCATGCATAATAAAGAAATCTAGAGTACTAACTAGGAAACATGAATAATAAATTCACTCTTTTTTTTAACAAACAAGAATAAGTGACTATTTAGGAATATGAATAATAGCATAGAAAACATGGTAAGTTTGGTAACATAATATTGTCCCGATCGATGTTATTCGAACAAGAATGATGATCATTTGTGCATATTCCTGAACAGTATAATAGCATAGCGAATAAAGGCATGATTTTCATGGACGATGGTATCATCACACAACAGCATTTGTTGTCGAGTTCCTGCTGTATAGCTCCCGTTTGTGAGAAAGATGCATTTGTCAGAGTAGTTATTCAATACTCCCGGAGTATATGAACAATATACTTCCTTCTCTTACATAACGTATGGGTTCCAAATGCGTCTCCTGTATGGGCCTCGCATGTTATGTGTGAGGAGGGAGTATACTGTTAATATACTCCGGGAGTAGTATTGAATAATTTTCACATTTGTCATATGGTATTATGAGAGAAATTAAAACTGTAGATTTAATTGGATTCAAACTCAAAAAAGGTTGCGATTGTGAGAAAGAAATCATTTGTCATGTAGTAACATGAGAGACATCTATAGATTCAGTCTGGTTTTTCTTGTTGTCTGAATGGGTTAAACGGGCTAAAACCCATTAAAACATAAATTTTGAGAGAAGTTATTTTGTTTACATACATCAATTAAAAGTCAATTTAGCGGAAAAAACTTAGAAAAAAAGGTTGCAACTTTAGACAAAGAGCCATAAACATGAAGTTTGGCAAAGCATCCAAGGCTTGTGTTTCGCACAGTGTCATTGAAATAGACTTGCTGTCTCACTGGTGGAGGAGAATCGCCGTCTGTCTCCTGAAGATATAACACTTGTTGTACAGTTACAGCTACCACCACTAAAATTGTTTCGTCAAGTCTCTCTCTCTCTCGCGCACACACAGTGACACACTCAAAGAAGGGAGCAGAAAATGAGAAACAAAAAAAAAATTTGCGGTAGTTAAAACTACTAAAAGATTATGGACTCAAAGCCCAGACCACAAACCTCGTGGCCCACAATCCCAGCCGCGCTCGCACAGCGTGTGGAAGATATGGATATGGGTCAAACCCGCTTCACCATATATATAGGTCCTTCCCCCTCTAATAAAAATTTGGATACTCCTTGAGTCCAAACCCAATTCACCAGCAGCGAGACTGAAGATTTGTATGCAGTACCAACTACAAACCTAGGCCACGTAACTTTCAAATTATAAATTGAGATAATAAAGGACACTATAGAGTATAAAAAATTTGAGCCAAAACTGGAGTACTTAGTATGAAGTACTCGAATAGACAAACTCAAATATAGGCAGAAATTTAATTAAAATATTTATTAATGACATAGTTGTAAATTGTGAAGAGCAAAATACGCCTTAAAAACTTGAGTAAAAATTTGAGCCTCTTTCATTCGGTGAAAATTTTGAGTAAAACTCAAACAGCTAGTAAGAGTTTGAATCAAAAACCGAGGTGAGTTTACAGGGCTTTTACTCATAATTTGATTATGAGTAAATTGAAAGGGTAAGGGCTGGTGATGCTTTTAAGCAGAAGATGAAGCAGAGTTAGAGAGAGATGTGATGAATTGCAGAGCTACAGGGAATTCTAATGCCAAACGTGGATTCCATGATCCGTTTTTCTTTGTTCTTTTATTGATTGGGTGTTTAGGTCAGCTTGCGCGCCTTGATAATCCTGGGACTCCGAAGCTAAGGATGAGACAAATCTCTAGTAGTCCCAAGATTTGATATGTTTGGCCTTTATGAGATTCGACATTGCGATCTGTCCGAATGTAAGCCCTTCAGTTGTTGTCCCATGCCACTCAACCCTCTCTCTTGGGGCTGCCACTCGACCCTCTCTCTTGGGGCTTCCACCCGATCGTTCCCTTCGCTTCAATTAATCCCAAGAATGACACGTAGGAAAATTTGTTAAAGCCCCTAATTTAATTCTTTCTGTTTCCATGACTGTTGAAGTATCGGGCCAACCTTGTTCGCACAGTCTCTAACAAATTTTCTCAATCTCTCTCTCCATTGATTATTATTTTCAAAAATCTCTCTTAAAATCCAAACCAAACAGAGGACTGTTCTATTTGACATTTTCAGTACTTGTTAATGGGATCTCGAAGTCATTTACCAAGTCTTTCGTCGAATTTAAATATGATGACAAAAAGAGTAAGGTCAAAGGAGAGATATGGAGTATCAAATAGTTTCATTTTTTTTAATTAATTTATAAAGGAGCCATCAGTCATTGAATAAGGTACGTATTTTTCTTGAAATATAAACCACCGCCATAAAAGAATAAGCAACAATTGACCTGCGGTTTCTGTCTGATCCAAAACACCGCTATTTGGGGTGGGAAAACCATGTGGGTGTGGAGGGAAGAGGACTCTGGGGGGCTGCTGTCCCCAAGGGGCACAGCAGCGTGCTACTGCCCCGGTTTTGGGGCCCACTCCGATCTCGCTCCGATGATTGGAATCGTTCACTTTGTAGAGCTCGTCGAGTAAAACAACTATGCAAAAAATTAGCTTAATTGGATATCATTAAGTGCCTAATCGAAACCCTTTTAATCTTGAAAAGAATGGCTCCAAAACATTGGATCAAATCCACTGTAACCATGGATCGAGAGTTATATGGGCTCCGATCAGGCACTTAATGATGTCCAATTAAGCTGATTTTTTGCACAGTTGTTCTACTCGACAAGCTCTATGAAGTGAATGATTCCGATTATCGGAGCGAGATCGGGGTGAGCCCCAAAACCGGGACAGCAGCGTGGGGGACAGCCCCCCAGCGTCCGGAGGGAAGAGGGCTAGAGAACATGACATGGGAATGATTGGATGATGCTCACAGTTTCCTCGAGACTAAATTTTTTAAACTAAACAATTGATTTTGAATTCCCTCACCTTGGATTTGCTCATCAAGTGGACTTTTTTTTTTTTTTTAAGAGCATCTACACTGCATGCCAAAAAATGGCAGAATTTCTTGTTGTACCTCTAAATGGCAAAAGACATGGCAAATTGGGAGCTACATCCGCAAATAAAAAAAATACTCTCAAATTTGGCAAATGCCAGTTCTTTTGTAATATATAGTAAAATTTGTGTCAAAATTGCCATTTTTGAGAGAGACCATTAATTTCACTTCAAAAGACCATTTAGTGTTATGGTTCGGCTACATGCCCATTCTAGCTTGTTGGCCCAAGCATTAGCCGTTTAGCCCAATACTCTTATCGGGTTCGGCCCACTATCAATATTAAAAAATTGATTTTAAATTCCCTCAACTTGGAGTTGTCAATTACTACTAAAAAATTGGGTTTGGCTACTATTTTAAGAGGCCCTTAATTAAGGTGTTTGAAGAACGACCGAGTGAAAGTACGTATCTGTACTCCCACGTACAAGTCTTCCATCTTCTTCCTCCTCATATCATTTCATTTGCCTATAAACAAAAATTGTGAAAAGTAGGGAGTTGGTTATCACAGTTGTCTTTTGCTTTCTTTTTGTTGAGGGCAATGGGTTTATATCTCCACCTCTTTTTATGTACACTAGCATAGCAAATCAAGACTGTATTTGATAGATGACTAAGTCATCACACCGTAATATTGGTTATCACTATCACTGACTGTGTGTAGGCTACACTTCAGAAAGGTCCTACGGGAGGTCCTTCACTTACTTGTGTGAGTTCTCTGTCTGCTCAATCACTCCTTTTGCCAATAAGAAATCAGTTCTCATCAAGTAGTGTAGCAGATGTTTGTAGGTCGAACTAGATTCAATTATCTTCAAAAAAGAAAAAGAGTCAAACTCATACAAGGTTGCAACTTTAGAGATTGATACAACAATTCTTGGGCTGCTGATGAGAAGTCCTCTTTTACGGCCCACCCAACACAAGAAATTATTGCAGCCCAAGAAAGATCCAAATAGGCCCACATGGTAACCTTACGGAGGCTCCATATTCGAGTGAGGACTTCAGAAATCCGACCCAAACAACTCTAAGCTAGAGCTAAGCGAACCACATTGTTTAAGTTCAAACTCGTGTTTGCTTGTTAACAGCCCGTTTGAAATCGGTTTGTTACATAAACATAGTAAATGTGAACATATTTTTAAAGCTCGTTAGACTTCCAAACTAAACTCGAACGAACTACTGTCGAGTTGTAATAATAAGTCTGTAATAGACTCCGGTACTTTTTTCGTCCCTTACCTAGCCCTTACTTGGTTCAAATATCTCAATAAAACATAATAACAAAAATACCGGATAGAGCTTCCGCATGACTTTAGAAAGTCTTGAAAATGTCTGCGGAATCGGGCAACGCTACCCCGGTACTTTTGACTAGCTTGAAAATCTTGTTTGGTTACTTATGATATTTAAAAACTCAATTTACTCAAAGATCAATTCACAATCGATTCATCTCATAAACAAGTCAAATTGAAAGGCTTTTAATCTCGTTAATTTTCTCAAACTAAAGGATCATACCAAACTCGAGCCATTAACTTTTTGGCTAGTTTTGGCTGGGCTAGTTTTAGTTAGATTGTGTTCTACTAGCTAAAATAAGTACTCCTTTCATCTCAATTTAATTGTCCATCGTTCTATTTTAACCGATTAAAAAATGAGTTATATCTTTAAATCCGTAACGAACTTCATATCGAATATAGATCTTATTTAATAGATTTTGATTAATTCTATAAAATAATATTTTTGAAATCAAATAAAATATTACTCACTCCGTCCCAATTTCTTGATCCTCCACAGTTTTTCATATAATTTTCAATTGCTTATATCTCTCAATGTATACTGTTTTTCAAGTTTTTGAGAATATTATTTTATAAATATAATTGAAATTTATCAAAAAAGATCCATATTACATATTTCAAACAATATACATTGAAAGATATAAGCCATTGAAAATTATACATAAAACCGTCGATGAATAAGAATTTGAGAGGAATGGAATATAAATTGCAAGATATAATCAATTGAAAAATAGTATGAATTCATAAAAATAACTATTAAATTGAGACGAAAAAAATACTTATTTTTTAAATAAATATTATTTTTTAAAACAACAATGCTATTCACCTAACGATCCAAACACAATAACTTACACAATCTCTCACATACATGTGGGGTCCACATATAGTAGTATGTGTGGAGCCCACATATATGTGAGAGATTGTATTTGAATTGTAGTGTGAGTATCATTTTTGCTTTTAAAATTAAGAATGATGTAATATAAAAAATGATATATCTCGTGAACCGAAAAAAATACTCATGTACTTACAAGTCAGGCTCTCAGCAGCCCTCTAGGTCTGAAAGCTGGACTGAATATTTGCACGTATTGCGAACTGCCATAGCCGAAGAAACGTTTGCAATTTTTCTCGTTAACTGTCGGTTTCGATTCGATGGAAGAGTCAAACTTCGAAGGTACCGATATTAATCATGATAGTATTGCGCACGACGAATTCAAACGGCCCGAAATCCGTTCACTTTCTTGTTCTTCCGCCGAAGCGGAAGGGTTAGAGAGAGAAGATGAAGCGGATTTGAAGAGACTGCTAATGGCAGATGTGGGCGATCTTCCTCTTGTTCCTCCCTCCGCCGTTGATTCCAACTTCGTCCCCTATTTCGCCCCAGGTTTTATTTTTTTTCCCTAACCTACGTGTCCAATACTTTTTTGATAACTCGTGCATGCAACTCAATTAATTTTGAGTGACTGATGCCACCGTCCGCTAGCGGGCCAGTTTGCTCACAACTTGATTAATTTCTGAGGGACCGATCCCCTTAGGGCTGCAATTGAACAGAGAGGCTCGGTTACTTATCGAGCCGAGATCGAGCTCGAGTTTTGAGCTCGTTTAGTGAACGAGTCAAGCTTTCCAATTCAAAGCTTTTCTCGGCTTGAAATAGTAGGCTCAATTTGTTTAAAAAACTCGTTTAGTAAATAAATCTAGCTTAGCTCGTTTACAGCCAAGCTGAGTTTGAGCTCGAGTTTTTGGCTAATTTAGTAAACAAGCTGAGCTCAAACATGATAAAGCTCAGCTCAGCTCGTTTGCAGCCCTATTTCCCACTATTCCTTGGTGTGGGTGTGCCCCAATGAAAGCCGGGGCAAAGCTTCGTATTCTCATTCACTCCAATTAATAACAAGAATGAGACCTAGAAAATTGATAGAACTCCAATCTAATCATGTCCTGTTTGAAAGCTGATAAATGATAGTGGAACAAAATGGATTGTTTGGTTTTCAAATTTATCTGTTTACTAATAGGGATTGTTTTAGATGACATTGTCGCACTCTGGTACCAAATCTTTCGTCGAATGTGAAATTGATGGAAAGGGGAAATATTTGAACTCCAGTCCTGTCAGTTGAGTGGGATCAAGTTAGCAAAGAATCTAACTTTCCATCAAATGGAGGAAGAGACAAATTTTAGCTGGGAATTTTCGAAAAGATTTGATGAAATGTTTAAAGAGTATCAATTTGAGCTTTCAATTCCTTCACAAAAGTTGGTTAAAAGTTAAAACTTGCAGTAGGTTGGAGTTTTTCTATGGATTGGATGACAAACGATTAATGGCACTTATCAAATCAAGCTTTTAATTACGTCGTTGAATCATTGATGAGAAAAGAGAGTATGAACTGGGATGCTGAGTCTTGTCTCTGCTTTCTTATTTCCCCTCCTTTTGTGGTAGCAGTAGTATTGAGTCTATTGACCAACAAAAAAGTTAACCAATGTTACAATTGTACTCATCTTTTGCCTTTTGAGTGCCATCAGACTTCATCAAACCAGGACATGATCAATATGTTTATCGTCATGCCAATGGGTACGTCTCCAGTGTATCCTTTTAATACATATATAATCTCTTTTGTTTATCTGACATAGATAATCCATTCATAGACATGTTCACGTCATGTATTTGTAGAGTTTGATAGTCTTAAGAATTTTCTTCAATGTGATGGAAAAGCTTGTGTGTGATCGGCTTGGCACCTACGCACTTGGCGTTCAAGGATGAAGGAGGAGTAAAAGCAGTTGATTACAATGTAGGGAAATCTGATCGAAGTGGGATGAAGGTGACAGGGAAGCGCAAGAAGGTAATCTTTTGGTTTTCTTGTTTGGATTTCATGTATTTTAAAAATGTACGTAATAGATTGAATTATGTTGAGAATGTTCCCTGTCTCTATTTCTACAATTATCGAAAGAACATTTTTAAAAGTTGCACAATATGTGATGCCTGTCTTCAAAGAACTAAGCAGGTAGTATGGCCTAAATTTTAAAATTTAACGCTCTACACAAGGCTAGAGCTATCCACTGACGGGAAATTTTGGTAATTTCTCATCCACATCAATTCTGGAGCTTTTTGCTGAAATATGCACCAGAAAGTGAGAATAGTTTGTGTTGTTTGATAATCCATTCTTTGCCCTCACTAGTTAATGGTTTATATTGGGATTTCACAAAGTTAATTATGGATTTTTCTCCACAGCAGGCCCACAAGAATCTCATTTCAGGGAATTCGTATTTTGTGACAAATAAGATTTGTTTAGTCAATGCATAATTTGATTTCAAGTAGAATTGACAAGCACAACCTATTGAATATGGTTCTTTTTGCGCTCCTGAAGATGCAGATTTTTTCCTTCATACCCTTATGGAATGTGAGGAAATATATTACTAGTAATCTTTTACAAAAAAATACGACCTCAAAACCAGATATTTGTTGGCCATCCTGCATTTTCACTTTTTAACTTAAATAAAGTGAATCTTAGTTGCACAAAGCGGGAACGAGAGTGAGAGCTGGAGCGCGGGTATGCAGAAGACCCTAAGTTGGGAGCACTAAAAGGAGTGTTTGTATATGTATTAAGTATATATGAAGATGAGTAAGAAAAAAACGGCCTAATATAGTTTTTTTTATCAAATATATGGACTAAACACATAGATAAGTCAAATACAAGATGAGAGTACTAAACCTCTCTTACTTCTTCTCTTTTTTTCTTCTTCCTTGCATGAGTTTGCAAAGAAAAGTCCAAATTTCTTCCTTGAGATTAGTGTGGAAGCCCCCATCCTATTTAGGAGCGTGCTCCCGTCTCAATGGGAGTGAGACGGGAGCGCACTCACTTTGGAAGCTCCCTGAACTAAGAAGTGAATTAACGACAGAAGTAGGCTAAGAAAGGTCTTGTAAATATCTGTGATATAGAATCAAGACATTTTTTTTTCCCTTTTACCCCTTTCCAGGATTGTTGCTAACAGGGCCTAAACTTAATCCTAAACAATCAGATTATTTATCCACTGCATTCCTGGTGGACATTTGGATTAACAAGACGGTTTAGCCTGAGCTGTCCGTTTTAGTAGGTGTTAGGTGACTGCAAGTTTTGGCAGTTGTAGGCAACACTTTTAAGGGTTAGTGTGCAGTATACGTAGGGAAATACTTCCAGGGTAGCTTACATCGTTGCTTGTCAGTTTGCTTTCAGTTGTAGTTGTATTTCGTGTAATAAGATGAAATTAAGCAGACACTTCATTTCATTTTTTCCTTGTGCCCTGGAAAAGTTGTTTTGTATTTTAGCAAAGTGAATTCCTTCTGCAGAACGCGCAGCATTTTGAGTCCAACACTGCTTTGTGTAAAGTGTGCACCAAAGATGATACTTCTTACATTGTCAGGTTCAATTTCGCTTCTCATTTCATTATTTTGTTTAAATTCTGTGATATTGTTTCATTCGTCTTACTGTCATGGACCAAATATCTCCTGGCATTTTCTCAGGTGCTGTGTAAAAGGCTCTCTACTTGAAGTGAATGATAGGTTAATCAAGCAACCAAGTCTGCTTAATTCAGTGGTATGCATACCATTTACATTTTCTAATAATATGTTCAATGGGGGTATGTGTATGCCAATTGCCATCATATATCCAGGGGTCGAGCTGTATAGGCACCAAGGGGGACCATGGCACCCTCCAGTTTCTGTATAAACCCCTTCTATCCCCTGTAGGTATAATGTGTGTGTCCAACAGAAATTACGTTATTGTCAACAATAACATAATCCTTCGATGGGGGTATGGGCGAGAGAAGACTAGAGACAATCCTAACCTTTTGGTAGCAGACGCACATAGTGTCTGATCTCAAAAAGTTATGCCACTGAAACAGCAGCATCTCCCAAAATCGAACAACTCAAGGGAAGTTATGCCATTGAACCATGTCTGCAAATTAAAGCCGGAAGGCATCAAAGAGGCCAGAGAGAACAGGCTTAGAGACCCTGATATAATTTCTGTGCTTATTACCGTGCTTCCTTTAATTTCAAAATCCAGAGCGTAAGTAATGCACAATATTTACACCTCTCCAGCATTTCTTAAACTTTTGAAATGCAAGTTTTCTCATAATTGAACTGTTTTTTTCTTAGAAGACGCCGATATTAATTGTTTGCCTTTCACCTAGTTTGGGCCCCTCCCGAGTCAAAATCCTTCTCTGCCGCTGGCTACATCACATTCAAAGATCACTTGCTAGTTTCTAGTAGAACTGCTCTTTCCTTTTGTTCTTCAAACACTAAAGAAATTTACACGCGTCTCCCATTTATTCGTCCATTCGGGGTTGTATTGCAGGCAGATAGAGAAGGATACATTGCAATAATCATGCCAAAACCTGCTGATTGGCTAAAGACCAAGCCTATGTTGCTGGGCATCGACGAGTACAAGAAACTGAGAGAGCTCTCTTAACCAATTTGACTTATTCATTTCATGCAGATCTTCAAAATAATCGATCGGGCAGTACGGTTGCTTTTGTATACGATTGTTTGAACATCACAATTTTGTCAAATCTCTAATCTATTTCGTGTATTATTTTTGTTTTTTCGCATTATTGATTGTATTTGAAGCTTAGAATTCATTTTTATGCATTTTCTGAACATACCATGGAACTAATGAAGTGGGTCTCCTTTCCTTCCCTATTTGCTCTCTATGCCATCAATATACTGAAACTCTCACTCGCTTGTGTTTATCTGTTCCCAGTGTTCTAAAAATCGGCGATTAATCACTTGCGCGGCCTATCCGACTAGATCCGATTAATCGCCAATTACTAGGTCTCGAAAGTAACCAACAGTCCAACTAACGCCTAGCAACTTTTAGAATATTGACTTCTCTAGAGCATTTTTAGAAGTAGGTATGCACTTTGTGTGGATCTATAAAGCCGATCAGATTTGGGATGCTGAACTCGATCGATCGGTCCATTGGAAATTTTAACAGGAAGGCTTTTCACGCCGTAATTAGTGAAATCGCTCGGGCCAATCGCTCGTAGTTTATTTCATTCGGCTAGAAAGTAATTGTAGAATTTTTCAAGGCATCGAAAAGCCTCGTTGTGCAGTCCTCCATGACATCAATGAGAAAGAATTCAAGTTTTCAGACTCAATTTTCTATACAAGGAAGACAAGAACCACTATATATGAGGAATTTAATCACATTAATACTTACAAAATTGAATCAAATATGAGGAATTACAAAAATTTTGTCAATGATCACAACCTTAATTTACCCCATGATATATACAAGCAACAATATTAATTGATTTTTCACTTATGTTCTTGTTGGAGGCCCCTAACTTCTTGCATAACTAGCATTCTTGACCTGTTTATACTAAGGAAACACAAATATATATGCTCCTCAAGATCTTCCAATTGCTCCAAAAAGCTTGTTTGATGGATCTTGAATTCCCTCACAACCTCCATCAACACCTCAGGCTTCCCATTCCTAACACACATATCCGCAATCGCTTTGTTGTGTTCTATCTCATCTTGTAGCCTCCCCACGAGCCGACTCATCGTATCAAAATCGTTGATTAGGATAAAAACACATTTTGCCGCGACTTCAAGCTGTGCGCCAAATCTTTCAGGCAAGCTTGTTTTTTTAAGCCCTTTCGTGATCAACTCGATCCTCTTCTTGGCTAACCCTAACGAACAAATGAGTGATGGCGCGACAACTATACCAACCACGCTGTGAATTGAAATCACTAGCAATGCTATCAAAAGTCCACTACAAGAAACCATAAGACTAAACCCTAAAATCTTTTTGCAATACCTATTGAACTTTTCTCTCCTTCGAATCTTCTTAAACTCCATTGTCAATCTCTCAAGCAAAAACTCAAGGCTCTCGTGTATGTCGCGGTATTGTGATGAGGAAATTCTGAGCATTGGGTTGTTCAGGCTTGCGAACGAAGAAAGCTCCTTAAAAACATGTGTGGAGTTTGGGAGACTTATTGCCCTTGTGATTATCCGGTAATTAGCGCGCGCCTGGTGCACACTCCCAAGGAGTAATTCACATGTGTTGGATGCTTCATAGCTAGCTTCCAAGTAATCAATGACTAGGTGATGAACGCTGGTTCCTTTGGTCGCGCCAGCCAGGGTTTCTGGCCACGGTTGAAATAGGTAATCTGAGAGACGAACGCGAAAAGGACGAGAAGATGAAGAAGGCAATCTATCCAGGGATCTTATTTCTCCCATCTGATCTTGAACTTTGTTGAACATGTCTGTGTAGGATTTTGTCCTCAGGGCTTCTATGTACTCTTCATCGACAGTTAACTTATCAGCCAAGCCATCCACCCGGTTATTTCGACGTCTATCTGAAAAGAGAGAGAGAGAGAGAGAGAGAGAGAGAAAAGAGCATCAGAAATCAACAGACAATAGAAAGAACAGGTGGAAGAACCCAATAAAGAAACTCATCAAGAAAAAAGAAATCAACAGGGGAGAGAGAGAGAGAGAGAGCTGACCGGTTCGAGTGAAGGGCCATTTGAGGCTCTTGAGCTTCAAGCACGCCATTGTTGAAGTAGGTAGATTGCTAATGAAAGCGATTGCTCATGAGAATTGTTGCTGTTATTTATATAGGCTGTATGATCTGATGATTAGAATTGATTTCAGAAGTAAAAGAGATCCCAAAGAAGACAGTTGGCAATGGTTTACACCTCTTGGATTGCATAATATTGGCTTCTCTCAAAAGTGACTCCACGATGTAGCGTCCCCCACACGTACGTCCTGTTTTTCTACCACTCTAATTTAATATTTCTTCTGCTGAGTTTTCTACCGTCTAATTAATTGCTCCCAAACTTTAGCCCCAAGTTCTACTTCTACGGATATCAAGGTTAAATCTTCTGTATCGAAAAAGTATTTGTATTTCTCTAGTAATTCCCGTAAAAATTCAACTACGGGATTACACAAGGATCTCTTCTTAAGAAGAATCTTTTGTGCAATCTTGCAGCTGACATTACATGAAAATAGAGATATACAAGCACTTTTGAGTACAGATACTGACCTGAGCAGAGACGGGACTACTATGTGGCTTATGGGGGCCAAGGCCAACACGTTGTTTTGTTTTGTTTTTTATTTTTAAATTTTAATATTAATATTAGTTGTTTTTTACTATTTGTTAAAAACGCGTAGATATTGTTTTTGTATTGGATATTATTTAGACATTTAAATGAATGTGTTCGTTTTGTGTCTCAAAACCCATTAATCTCTTTCTTTGCGCACGGTCTTCCATAAGTTTTTTTTTAAATTATTAATCTCATTTTTCTTTCTATCTCTGTCTACTAAGTACTCAAAAAACATCCCTCAAAACCTAAACCAAACAAACAGTTAGATTTCAGAACCTTGAAATTTCAAAACTTCTTGTTGTTGATAGTTCGACCCCCCATATTTACAAAATCCTCATTCCGTTCCTGGACCTGAGGTGAAATTCTATAATCAGATGAGATGCGTTGCAATTAATAGTCTTGTCCTTTGAGCAATTACTAGCTAGCTTTCTGGGAATTTTTATGGTTCAAAAACTTCAAATTCAATGGTTATGGTTATGAGGGCTATCCAAAAACCAAAAATGATCATATTCTTAGGAAAAAAAAGGGGAAAGGAAGTTTATGCAAGAAAACCATGTAAAAAGCCAACGCGTTTCTGTTAAATAGGTTTGGGCATTAAGAGAGAGAGAGAGAGAGAGAGGTATAAAGGTTTCCTAGATACTACCTAATTATTTAGTGGATGAGATCGATACATAGATGAAGTGTTGTTAAATTTGTTACTTGGAGTCCACGTCTGGTATAGTTTTCAAAGTTCAAATAATACGGGCTTTTTTGGTAAAATTCCAGCAGTCTTTTGAAACTTCACGTGACTTTTGCCCACCACATCTGCATGGCTATGATCACATGCTTTGTGAGTTGTAACACCTAATATTTTTGCCAAAATTAAGAATGCTTTGTATTTGTCTCGAAATAAGATTAGCGTACGTACGACCGAGTCATATATACCGTGGGGCGAAGGATTTTTGGGCTCCCCTACGGCACCGGTGAAGGAACGAGCTACAGCTGGATGCAAATCATGGTTTATCCACCATCTCCACACAATGGCTGAGCTAGGGATTTTGATTCGGGAGAGGCTGGATAATAGACATATATTTTTAATCTAAACGTATACTTATTATATGTAATTATTCTAGTCAAATGCAGTTAAAATATATACCAATCATTTTTTTTTCCCTTTTGGGCAACTTCAACATTCATGTAATTATTTTTTATTTATGAAAAAATTTGAGAAATGAGAATGTAAAATAACTGGATTTTTTTTTATCAAATTAAACCAACTAATATTATAAAGATTATAAGTAGTTATACACGAATAATTACCGATAATATTCAAAATCATGTATATATAAAATAAAATTTTTAAAACTCGGGAGCTCGGAGGGGATCCAGGGCCACCCCGGACCCCAACATAGCTCCGCCACTGCCTCAAGGAGCAGATCATCGATGGGTTACTACACTCGAGCTGTTTTTTCCTGCAATTTTTGAATTTTTTGCTTTTCGTTTCTTTTATTTTCGGGACCATGAGCCTTTTGTTCATTATGCTGTTTTGGCTTCTATAAATATATGTTTCGTTTCCTAAAAAAAAAAAAACATATATATAATAAAAGAATAACATATTGGGGCCTCTTTTCCATGTGGATATCCACATGGAAGAATTACATACTAGATGTAGTTAAAGAATTTCCTTTTTTTTAATCAAATGTGAAATGCCATCAAAATCAATCGTTTTATTTCAAACAAAAGATGGATAAGATGCTTTAACTATCTCTAGTACTCCGCTAGTATTTATTTCAAAGATGGATAAGATGCTTTAATCTTGTGCATTTGTCGTGACTACGATTTTAGTCAGAAGCTTGTTTTCTTTTCCGATTTTTTTGGCTCTCAAATTAATGTTTGAAAAGATTTCTCTGTCCATGTGATAAGTTTTTTGCTGTACCAAAGATAATGATAGAAGATGAATTTAGCTTCTTCACGCATCACAGTATACATGTACGTACGTAGATCGGCTCATAGCCCAAGGGTTAGTCCGGTTGGTTGATAAATTTGCTCGATCTCCACATAATTATTAAAGATAATTTCTTATGAATTTTTTAATCTCTGCATGGATGGTCTGACTTTGACTAAACCAAAAAGAAAATTAGTTGAGGTACTCGTAAGCTGTTTCAAACATCCTGACCGTAAAATTAAATTCTAAAAAAAATATTTATCATAGGCTCATGACCATTTTATACAGAGCAGCTGTTGTTCACAACATGACAAATCTTTTCCTGGAGTACTACCTTTATTATTTATTTGGAGAAATCAAATTAAAGGAAAACTAGAGCCATCCAAGACCAACCAATTAGTATTAGGAAAGTTAGGCAACGATGTATAATATTATTGGTTAACGTCCAATGATTAGGCGCTAAGATTAATTAATGACACTCATCTTGTTGCTTTCACTTCATAATATATATAATTAGAAGGGAGATTATTTCATTATATACGAGCAATATATGCTCATCCATATATATCTTACAAAAGTACGCGCGTGGGGTGCACACAATTAAGATGGAACCCATGTACACTTTTGTGAGAGCAATTAAGGAGTATCGCTCCTTGACTCAATCGAAACAAATTCTTTATAACAAGAGACACAAGTTGAACGTTGGGAAGGGAAAAATATGACTCATTGCAAAACTCGAAAAACCAAGGGGTCCTAATCGGAAGCGATGGAATTTGGGATTTCTTTGTAGTAATTTTAAAATTTGAAAGTTCAAACATGAAAACAAAATTAAAATGCAAGAATAGAATTTCTAAGTAAATAACTTAAAAATCTCCCAAAAGTTCTATTACTAATAGAATACTAAACCACCTAGAAAATAACTTTCTAGCTTAAGCTTTAACAACAATAGCAAAACCCATCTTGTCTCCAAACATTGGGGATATGAACAGGGGTTGATTGGAGAACCCTTGAAAATATATGCACAAAATAGCTATTTTTAGAATTCCACAGAAACAATACTAGCCCCCCTATACTTTCAAGAACTGAGGATAAACGATTTATGTGGAACCATGCCCCCAAATTAAAGTCAAAATCTATTTTGAAGTTCACATTGAGGCCATCAAAAGATAAAACACTTAACACACGACTAAATCAAGAATAAAGTCAAAATGATAAGAACAATATGGGGTAGTAATAATGCCAAAACTATTTTTATTGGTGCCAAAACTCCAGTGCATAAAAGTCTTGTACATTGCAAATGGTACAAGTCTTTCGT
Source organism: Rhododendron kiyosumense (assembly GCA_019656275.1). Taxonomy (NCBI): domain Eukaryota; kingdom Viridiplantae; phylum Streptophyta; class Magnoliopsida; order Ericales; family Ericaceae; genus Rhododendron; species Rhododendron kiyosumense. The sequence goes on from BPLS01000609.1 coordinate 18,743, forward strand.
GCACTAGAGTTTTGACACCAACAAATACGGTTTTGATATTATCATTTCCCAACAATACATGCGAACAATAAGCTTTAGCTTTTTTTTAAGCCAACTCTTTTTCAGCCCTAATTAGGTTTGATGGCTTCTCGGCATCAATGTCAATCACAAAACGGTACTTGACATCGTTCTTTGCAAGCCGATCAAGGGCTTCGTTAATTTTCTCAGGCGTGACTGTCTCAATGTCACACGTAATATTGTACTTTCCACACACGTCCATCATCTCTTGCGTCTCTTTCATGCTCCCTATAATGCTACCCTTCACTGTTCGCTTTCCTACAAAATTCCAAAACAGGAAAAAAGGGTCTCGGCATTGAATCGATGTACAAACTCTAAATATTAAATGGGAACAACAAGCAATTTCTTGAAATTTTCGGTGGAAAATGGGAAGGAATAGGGGAATTTTACCAAATATCAAAGGGAATGAAGGCAGGTCCATGGGCTTGTCTGGTGCACCCACAATCGCCAGTGTGCCATTGACTTTGAGCAGTTCTAAGTATGGCCCAAGTGAGTGGTAAGCGGATACGGTGTCCAAAATAAAGTCCAGAGACCTCTTCCCTGCCTGTCCACCACCAAATCAAGACAATTCAAAGTATAATGAAAAAACTTCTTATTTTAGAGACGGGCCGAAGTCTTTTTCTTTACCGTCCTTTTTATTTTATCGGTAAAGAAAAAGACTTCGGATTCTCTCTCAGAGAGAGGACCCGTGCTACATCCGAAGCCTTCTACAAGCGTTATGCCCAAATATAATAGTTTTCAATGTGAGGTGTAGAAGTTGTGTTGCTAAGCCTTAATAGGATTTCTTCAATAACTAATGGTGCCCGTGTCAGTTTATCCAAACCTCGACTAATAGGACCAATCTCGTAGTCATCCCGATTAAAAATGTACAAAAACCGGTATAAAATGGCCCTATAAGAGTGCACCTATAAGGTTTCAAACAGGGGTTTATGACGAAACAAACTGAATTTTTCTTTCATTTTGCATTCTCAGCAATTCAGAGAAACTATACTTCAACAGCCTTTGATAGCAATTCTTATCCCCCTACCAATTAGAAAACAACCTTACTCTTGCTTCTTTTCTATGGTAAAGTATTTAAATCCTCTGTTTTTTCTTCCTTATTATTCTGTCCGAATCTTGATTTTACAGTACAAGATTAACAAACCTTCATCTGTGCAGCATCGGTGCTAACTATAAAATCGTCGGCACCCAAACGGTCCTTAGCCTCTTTTTCTTTGGACGGAGAGGTGCTGATCACAGTCACATGGTGCCCGAACGCCTTGCCAAATTTGACAGCTACATGTCCCAATCCACCCAAGCCAATCACTCCAATTCTTTTCCCTGGTAAGTCAAGCAGGTTGTTGTCCTTCAGTGGGCAGTACACCGTTATTCCGGCGCACAACAGCGGCGCCGCTGCGTCCATGGGCAGGTTTTCGGGTACGTGCACAACGTATCTGTTCCAGCGTTTCAAGTACAGAATGAGACTCTACATTTAACATTAGCCCTGTGGATACTTTCGTTGAATTGATTGATCTGGATAAAACTCTTTTATCTTCACTTTAAATGTTGATATCTAATCGATAATAAATATGAATGGCATTTCTAGGTCAAATTCTACCAAAAAGAAAAAAAGAAAACAGGCAACCAACTATTACAACTTCCTCTAGGACTAGGCGTGACCATAAAGATTGAAGACTCGAAGACCCGCGGCAGGCCCTTGAGGGATCAATCACCCAATCATATCTGTCGCGCCCACCAAAGACTCGTGGATCACAGCTAGGCTTAGAAGGAGGGCAAGGTTCAAGAGGCGTTTACCACAACTTGAACCTTAGACCTCTTGATCACCGAAACTACATGATCTAATTATGTAAAATTACCTGTGGTCTGCAACCAGCATCTTGGAGTATCCACCGTAAGTGATGCTACCATCCCAGAAAATGCTATTGTAAGTAAATTGAACCTGGTCACAGTAATTCTCCTGAGAGTCCTTGCAAAATTCGCACTCCAAACATGTCGCCGCCAAACATCCTACTCCAACCCTGTCCCCTACCTTGAACTCAGTCACATTGCTTCCAACAGTGGTGATCAACCCAGTAATTTCATGCCTAACAAAAACCATACACACGCAAAACATTTATTCAAATGGCTTTTGTGCAATATTTACAAAGCGATGCTACATACATATACAGATTTATGTGCACATACTCATAAGCACATATATTTTCAGAATCGTCCAATTCACGCAGATCCTACAGAATAATGTTGTGCATCTAACGATTCCAACAGACGGGTTCACTTCGGGGCCATAAATTTGTGTACGATGACTTTCTCATATTTTACAATCACAAGCATATGAATATGTCCGAGGACGAATCTGCAATTTATCTTGATTCTTGGAGTTCTCAGTAATTTATATGGAGGCTTTTTACAAGAATTGGGATCCTGGAAATTATCCTAATATCAAGTGGTCATACACGCAATCCTTGGATTCATCACTAGTTTTTGGGCTGGGAATTATCACCTTAATAGAGTTTCCACGTATATTTGGATTTGGGTGTAAAATTCGAACTCCAATAAGAATTGTGCAGGGTTATAATAGAAATTTGGACTAAAGTTTTCAAGTTTGTCCTTAAATATAAATTTGTTTGTGAGTGGGGACTAATCAATAATGCTTCGGGTTTAGAGCAACGACAACAAAATCTTATTCTCCGACACTCGTGCGATTAGTTTATAAGATTTGTTTGTTTGCCCGATGTGCTTGATTAAATTTTTTTTTATCCGGGCCAAACATTAGCGGTATACATATATACTCACGAGCTAAGTCACATAGTTCGCGTTTGTGTGGACAAGCAGGAGCGTGGAAGCATCCGTAAATTCATCTCAAAGTACTAAGTTTGTGCACGAGCGTGCGAGAATTTAGTGTGGGAGCGCAGAATATTTTGAAAAATTATGTGACTAAGCTCACGAGTACTTATTATTCTGGATGATGTTCCAGGGACCTTCTCATGCATAGGGGCCAAACACTTGATGGTGAAACCCACACAAATGTGTATTGGAGAAGGTCCGAAGCAATACGTAGCGGTGCTCTAGAGCAAAGAATGATTTCCCTATGCTTACACAAAGTGTATGACATAAACAGTACTATAACAGCATGTTTAAAAAAAAATTTACTCCGTACTATAACAAATTTGATAAAGATGCGATATTCTCACTATGAATTAATTCATAACATTATATAGTCACCCACTACTATTTGTGTCAAACAAATAGATCCACTACTCTCTATTTGAGCAATGCTATGGATACAGACAAAACTGTACAGATTCAGACAAAGATTTGTTCGGAACTGTCCGATATATATGGGCTCCACATCTACCATGTTGGACTCAAGTGCATCAGACAACTACGGACACACCTTTATCCCAATCCGTGCACTTTCGATCGTTTGTGTCCGTAGCATTTTCTGTGAATTTAAAAACTCTTTCTGTCGTAGATAATTCGGACCGAACACACGCGTATACTATGTATTTAGAGGTGGCAATCACAATCCATATTTTTTAACCCGTCCAAATCTGCCCACTTATGACCCAACTCAACTCGCCCATATTTTATAATGGATTTATATGGGTTAAACTCATATAAACCCACATTTACATAGATTTAAATGGGTTAAAAATGAGTTGGGTTAGAATCAAAAGACCCACCCCTGCAAAACAGTGAACTACAGGTAATTGATCTACTAATCTCTCACTCATCCCCTCGCTCCAACTGTACGCCTCATGTACAAAACAAGAATGAACTAGTTTTGCTAGAAAAAAGATCCAGTGAGATAAGTACACACACTCTCTCTCTCTCTCCATTTCAAAGTCTCCAAAATCGGTCACTTTGACAAGGGCTGTTCCCCTAAGAACGAGCAGTTTTTTGGTGTCGGGTCGGTATATCTCACGTGGTACCCACTCAGCACATTCGGGTCGTCAAATTTATCCACACAAATTCTCTCTCTCTCTCTCTCGGGCTTTTTTTTGTTTTGTTCTTATTCAACTTTTGTTCGTACTTGTTGTTTTGCGACAAGTATTTTAAGATTTTTGATTCGCTCCAATCAGAAAAGTAAAAAATTATGACTTTCACCCAAATTACTTTTTCGATTATCTCGTCGAGATGAACTAATAGAAGTAAAAAGTTTCTAACAAAACAAGCAAATACAAAAAAAAAATTGAATAGAGACAAAAAAAATAAATTAGTCGCTTGACTTTTTAATTCAAACCTTAGTGGTGGCTCTTTGTAAGTCTCTCTTTGCATACATAAACTAACTATATTCTGCATTATTGATTTTAATAGTGAAACCAGAGACGATTTCATATTTTTTTTAAAGGCATGACTTGGAGTTTTTTTTTTCTTATTGATTATAAAAGGTTCGTAGATGTGGTATTTTTGTTTAGCAAGTCTGAGTTTCAATATAGAGGAATTAGTTTTTTTTTAATATTTTAAAAAAAAAGAAAAAGGAAAACAGGTCAGGTCGAGCGGGTTTGGGTTTGGCTTGACCCATATTTGACCCGACCTGTTTCAATTGGTCGGGTCGGGTCAGATTTCGGGGATTTTTCGAATATCGGAGGGGATTCGGATTTATTTTTCAAAAAAAATTCGGAGTTTGGATTGAATTCGGAGGTAAGTCTGTCCCCGCCCCAAATCCAATCTCCATCCCCGATCCGCCCCAATCTATCCCCGATTATCCGAAAATCTATTTTTTTGATAAAAAATCTGCCTCCGATCCGCCCTGATCTGTCCCCGAATATTCTTTTTGATAAAAAATCTGGGATTTTTTTTTAAAATTTGGATTCAGATTTGGATCTCTGTTCCCCGTTCGGAGCGGGGATGGAGGATCGAATATATATCCGTTCGGAGTTCAGGGCGGATTCAGAGGTCGGGTGGAAGGGTTTGGATTCGGATATTGCTATATCTGCCTCCGATCCGCCCCGTTGCCATCCCTACCCAAACCCGTTTGTTTGCCATCTATTTGTGTTTATCGGTAACTTTCCTTCTTAATTATTTTCTCTTCTCTTCAACGGACGATAATGTAAGTGAACGGAACCAAAAATGAAGGAAAATTAAGTACATACCCGGGGACAACCGGGTACATAGTGATGCCCCAATCGTTTCTAACATGGTGAATATCGGTGTGGCAAATACCGCAGTACAGGATCTTGATTGTCACATCGTTCACCCCATTTTCTCTGCTTGTCATAAAAGAACGATGGAACATTAAAAACCAGCATTTTATCTGTCGAAAAATAAAAACTAAAAGAGATGTACTATTCAGTGTGCGTTTTCGGAGAGATTTTTGAAAGTAATGAATGGAGAGAAACTTTATTGAAGATCATGCGAAGAAATTTTGAGATCCTAAAACGAACAAGGCAAGTTGCTAATAATGCGTATATGTACCTTCGTTTGAAGGTGTAAGGGGTAATCTTGCCGGAGGTATCATGGGCTGCCCAGCCGGACACTGTTTGTGTGTGGTTCGGAGTTGTTTCGGCCATGAGAGAGAGAGAGATTGGGAGTGGGGATGGAGATGGAGATGGGGATGGTCAGAATATTGTAGCCAAGTTTATTGCGGTAATTTATAATAGTCGGTGAAGCTGGCTGGGGTTCCTAAACGAGTACACCACTCTTAAATTTAATTATTTTTTTTAATCTTAAGATCTCTGCTTAGAAAACCTTTCAAGTGTTATCAAATCTTATATATGGTCAGTTCATAGGCATTCTGCTCCGATTTTAATTAGATTCCCTCATATAAAACATTAGTGGCTCAAAATTAGTTAAGGCACTTGTAAACTAATCTGTTACGACTTACGAGCGATAATTTAAAAAACATGGTTGGCATGAAATATGCTCCGGTATTAGTGATTGTCTTGGTAAATGGAACTCTTAACTGTTCACGTGATCATAGTGTCTCGATCGTGTCCTACAGAATTTGTTCCAATTGCTGCTGGGAGCATCTTCAACGTCTAAGTTGATACATTAGTTTTAATTTATCCATGGTGCACTTAAAAGCCATTTTTCCGCTTCTCTTAGGCTTCTAGCAAAGCCTTGACATCTTCAACTCCTTCATCCCTCACTATCACTATGTTCTCGATCCCTAACACTCGAAGAGGATACTCAAACTCAATGAAATAAATTTCAAGTAACGTATCCGATTCAATGCTAACCGGTCACGCTCTCCCTCTCTGCAGAGAAAAGCAAGTCGTAAGTTGAAACTTGTTCCTAATCATGGTTTGGAGAGAGAATTGAGAAGCGCCCTCTTCCTTTTTTCGGGAGAACATGAATCATACGTACCGTTTAGCAACAAGTCTTTTGTTGTTACCGGACCGGATATTCTCTTTGTTTCTAACTCATTGTTAATTCTGTTAACCAATATCTCAATAGGTGCAAAGATTCTGAAATACGAAGCTGAATTTCAACTAAAAGCACTGTAATTCTTAAATGGACATTAACTGATAGACTGATAGGGAGCCATTAGTAATTTTTTTGGGGTTCTTGGAGGACATAGGGAACCATTAGCTAGGATCAATTGATTGTGCTACGCAGTACGCATGATTGAATCAAACAAGGCTTAACACCAAAATTCTGAGAACAAAACGCTTTGAACGATAAGCTTTTAAGCCCGGCCAACTCTTTTCCACCTCCAATAAGGTTCTAAAGACTTGCTGGCTTGTGGGCATCAATGTCAATCACGAAACGGTACTTGACATCGTTCTTTGCGAGCCGATCAAGGGCTTCGTTAATTTTCTCAGGCTGGATCGTCTCGATATCGCACGTAATGTTGTATTTCCCGCACACATCCATCATCTCTTGTGTCTCCTTCATGCTCCCCGTCATGCTACCCTTCACTACTCGCTTCCCTGCGAAATTTTCAAAAATACAGTCTCGGCATCTAATCGTGACAAATTCTAAACACTAAAATAAGGAGAATATTAGAGTTTTACCAAATATCAAAGGGAATGAAGGCAGGCCCATGGGCTTGTCTGGTGCACCCACAATCACCAGTGTGCCATTGACTTTGAGCAGTTCTAAGTAAGGCCCAAGTGAGTGGTAAGCGGATACGGTGTCCAAAATAAAGTCCAGAGACCTCTTCCCTGCCTGTCCACCACCAAATCAAGACAGTCGAAACAAACTTCTTTTGTTTTGATTTCTGTACAATAAGATACATAGGAGATAGAGTAAAAGGTTAACAAGTAACAGACCTTCATCTGTGCAGCGTCGGTACTAACTATAAAATCGTCAGCGCCCAAGCGGTCCTTAGCCTCTTTTTCTTTGGAAGGAGAGGTGCTGATCACAGTCACGTGGTGCCCAAACGCCTTGCCAAATTTGATAGCCACATGTCCCAGGCCTCCAAGGCCAATCACTCCGATTTTTTTCCCCGGTGCCTCAAGCAAGTTGTTATCCTTCAATGGGCAGAATACAGTTACTCCGGCACATAACAGGGGCGCGGCTGCATCCATTGGTAGGTTTTCGGGTACGTGCACAACATATCTGTTCCAAATTTCCAAATCCAAGATAAAAACACTTGGTTTAGTATTGCTCCACTAGGAGTATATTGTTTTGGTAATTAGGATCACCATGAGAAACTCAGAAACAACTAATTACGACCAAATAAAAGGTTTAGAATTTTTTTTCCCAGATTGTGGTGCTAATGAACAGTGAATCTGTAGTACATGCACTTCAGACCCATCAAGATTAATTAACACAATGCGGACACAAAGCAATCTACCCATCTTCTGTCAAATCATTTTGGATCTATAAAATTGCACACCCAGACATATATTCGGATACAGATGTATACGGAGCCATCTGCACATAGTCTCGCAAGATGCATGGGAGAATGGGAGATCCATACATCAGACGACTACGAACACATCTGTGTCTGGATATCTTGATCAGATGTATAAGAAACCGTCTGATGCACATGGTCTCGCAAGATGCATGTGAGACCCATACGTTAGATGACTATGAACACATCTGTGTCTAGATATCTTGGTCCTCAACCATTTTTCCTAAAGTAGTACTACTACATAAGGAAATAAAGGAACCTAATTTAGTCATTCGACATTCAAGTTCTGAGCGATTAATAACCAATTAATTTGAAGGATCGATAGCATTGTTGACCATTACCTCTGATCTGCAACCAGCATCTTTGAGTATCCCCCATAGGTGATGCTACCATCCCAGAAAATGCCATTGTAAGTGAACTGAATCTGGTCACAATAATTCTCCTGCGAATCCTTGCAAAATTCGCACTCCAAACATGACGCTGCCAAACATCCAACTCCAACCCTGTCCCCTACCTTGAATTCGGTCACATTGCCTCCTACCTTGGTGATCAATCCAGTTATTTCATGCCTAACAAAAACAATGCACACACAAACATTTGTTCAAACACTCTCTGTCATTTAAACCGACAAACAGAGATATTTATCCGCAATTTAAATTGTGAGGTGAGAACCGTTATAAAATCTACGATATCTTAGGTATCAGTCTAATGTGGGATTCATCACAGTTTTGGGATTGGTCCATACAATTGTAGAGTTGTTGCATATTTTTTGATTTGGATGTAAATGTTGGAATGCAATTAGAATTGTGCAGGGTTTGTAGTATACTATTTGTACTAAATTTCAAGTTTTACAATAAATAGAGGACATATGAGAGCTTAGAACTAGAAGATCTGATAGCAACAATACTCAAAATTAACTCTTTAATTTATCAAAACCATTCAATAAAAACTTTGAAAGACTGGATTTAGTCTCGAAAAATCACCAAACAAAAATTTCTTTCATGGTTCGGCCCCCTCCGATTTCATTTTCTGACTCCGCCACTGATCTCAGCATTTTCACCCGATGACCGATGTTCATAGGCGAATTTGGTTGATAGATAAGGTCACGGACACACGTAGAATAAGCTACGGAGAAATTAACTTGACAAAAAAAAAAGGAAGAAATTTTACATACCCGGGGACAACGGGGTACATAGTGATACCCCAGTCGTTCCTAACATGGTGAAGATCCGTGTGGCAAATTCCGCAGTACAGGACCTTGATCGTCACATCGTTCTTCCCATTTTCTCTGATCATGATCATAAAAGATGAAAACATTATCAAGTAGGACTGTAGGAGTAGAATACATCAACCAAAACGAGGCTCTGTTCCTCTTCTGGCATCTCAAAAAAAAGAAGATAAATTCGAGTTTACCTCCGTTTGAAGGTGTAAGGGGTAATCTTGCCGGAGGTATCATGGGCTGCCCAGCCGGACACTGTTTGTGTGTGGTTCGGAGTTGTCTGGGCCATGAGAGAGAGAGAGAGAGAGAGAGAGAGAGAGAGTGGTTGAGTAGCTTTAATTGGGAGTTGGGATGGAGATGATGGGTACTGAATTCATTGTGGGTGGTAATATATATACAGTGGGTGAAGCCGGTTGGGGGTTTCCGAAATGAATGAACGAAGATGCTGTAGTGGTTTGAGGACTGATGAGGACAAGCAAGCGGTTGGTAGTTAATGGAGACACGGAGGAGTAGTTATTCAATGAAAGCACCGGTGCACTGGACCGCTCCAGAAACCGACATTCATGTGAGATCCATATATACTTAGTCGTAAATTCCATAAGAATGTGTGGTTGATGAAAAATATTTTGGTGACATGTTTTATACTAGTACTATAAAAATAATGAGCGCGGTAAATTAAAAAGGATCGGTTATACTTATATATCCATCATCAGTGCGCATTCTAGCGTGTCAAAATTGTATTTAAAAAAAAGGTTGATTGCGATGGAAATTTCAAAAGCTAAACGAAATATTACAAAAAATAAATATCCGGACAAAAAATCTAGAGAGAGTGGGCCGTGGTGTCATATTCCATAACTTACGGAGGCCAAGTCTTGCGAGTAGCAATCTTCAAGGCAAGGAAGAGAGAGCGAGTACTCCATTTAGGGAAGGTCGAACTTGAGATTTTTGTTCACGCGTCTAACTTAGCCTACGTAATTAATCACTGTGCGCAAATTCTATATAGTTAGTAAAAGTCAAGAAATTGGTGAATGGTTTCCGGGAAAGTATGTCGTTTTCAGTTGAACCAACACTTTGAATGCCACCTGCCTTCGCTATAATTTCCTGCCTGCTGGACAGACTTGACCAAAGTATATGTGAAACATGGGCGTAACTATAAATGTGTAACAACCCTGCTATTCGTAAGGAAGATTTGTAAGGAATCACATAAGAAAAATACGTTTAGACCCATTATGGGTTTCACAAAAATCTAGAAAAATATTTATAAATTTTTGAATATTATTTTATAAAATTCTGTAAAAAATCAGCTCCAATGAATATCGATAAGTATTACTTTTAGATTCATAGGGGCAAACTAAGCAATTTCACTCTACGAATCCAAAAGTAATACTTTTCAATGTCCGTTTGAGCAGATTTTTTACAAGGCCTCATAAAATAATATTAAAAAATTTATGGATATTTTTCTAGATTTTTGAACCTAAAATGAGTCCAAACGTGCTTTTCCTTGCATGGTTCCCCACAAATCATCCTTGCGATCAGAATTTCTGATGTGTAAAATGTAGTTTAGATGAGGAGAACTCAAAAACCTAGACAGTTTCTTTACGTTTTCTGGACGCGGAGCCAATGGCCCACAAACCACATCTGTCATTGATGCAAATATGTCATTCCCAAAACTTTTAATGGCCTCAAAGAGTAGTTGTTCTATAACTTCTAGGTACGTGCTATATATCAAGTGAGAGAAAATGACCTCCATTCTAGTTGTTGTTTCGTTTTTTTTTTTTTGGTTAATAGGCAAAAATTTTATTAAAAATGGAGAGAGGAGAAAGGAAAATTTAACAAAAAGTTGGACAATACAACATAAGACCGAAACTCCCCCCTAAGGTCTAACACGGGAGTCCAAAAATACTACAATGCAGCACACCTAGTTACTTGATATACAATAAAGCCTAAAAATAAACAGGCCCAAAAGGGCCCGCCCCACAAAACCCTAACCTGAAACCAAACCACTACCACACAAAACACCGAAAGCATCACTACCCGGACTAGCACCACCGCCCAACCGCCTCGCCATTAAGTAGATCCGATCACTCCTAGACATAGATGACCGGCGGTAGGAAAGAACCCAACAGACCAACCACGATAATACAAAACGGCCTATGGCGGACAGATGGAAAACAAGGATAGGGCAGTGGGGCCCAAATCTGCCGCCCAAACAACACCTCCCACGAGCCCTAGAATCACGGTTGAGAACAAACGAAGGGAGCCATCATCGCGAAGTTGATCCCTTGACCGGACTGCATCTCAAAAGATTGCCAGCCGAAAACAGCACACAAAAAACTATCAGAAACTGCAGACCATTGGGTCGCATACCCGACACGACCACACCTCCATGCCACCGCCAACCACCACTAAACACCCTTTTTGCCTATCAGATTTTGGAAAAAAACCTGCAAAAAACCAAAAGCATTAGAAAAACACTCTACATCCGTCTCCAAACACCATATCTACACCAAACCCTCCAGCTCACCATCGCCCACAGCAGCCGCCACAAATCCAGATCACCCGACGCCGCTAAGCATTCCAAAGGAGCCATGCTTGTGCCCTCAAACCATGCTTGTGCCCTGAAGGCACTGCATGGTGTAGCTAGGGGGAATCATTCAGTACTCTGAGATGTACTTTCTCCACTCATATAATATATAGGGCCCTTTTTTTTTTTTTCAAGGTGGACCTCAAATGTTAAATTTTTTCCATGGTGTAGTCCCTAAAAAGAGAGTGCCGAAGGAGATGAGTTTTGTTCACCCTCCACTTGAAGGAGGGTGAACATTATCTTTCTTCCTATTTGTTGAAATGGTGTGGATCCTACCATAAAGTGTATGAATCCACAAAGTGATCTCATACTTATCAAAAAGTGTATTTGCAGAGGCGAGACCTATCCCATTTCAATTAATAAGAAATAGAGTAATGTTCATCCTCTTTTAAGGATAGTGAATAAAATTGCACTCGTGTCGAAAAGCTGCGGCCTCCTCAATACTACTACGTATATCATTTTGATCCTTCAACCACCGGGGGGGGGGGGGGGGGTTGCATACTGGGCTAGTGGGGTCAGGTCCCCGACAATTTTGGTCGAGTTTTGGACTCCGATTGGCCAGCACTCCAAATTCGATAAGGTTTTACATTTCATGATTTCATCATTGTAGTGAATGAAGCACAACTCCACAAGGATTAAGTCCAATTGCTTGGTGGGTTGGCTACCCACAGTTGATTAGGTTGGAGTCCAATCACAAGAAAAGAAATTGTTGTGAATTTTTTTACACTACCGTGGATGGTTTGGTCTGTCTTTGACTGAATCGGAGAGGAAATTAGTTGAGGTAGATATAAGTTGGCCGTTAAAAAAAAAATCATTGTATTGAATGATACAGTAAAGGGAAAATGACGGCTCAGGACGTGTTTTGATAATTAATACCCGTTAAGGACATTTTCTGAATTAACAAATATTCTCAGTATGTCCTTGACGGGTATTAATTATCAAAACACGTTCTTAACTGTCATTTTCCCATAAGTAAACACTCCAACCCAATTACTTTAAAGAAACATCAAAATGGAATTTCTCCCCTCCAAAAATATGGACTAAATTTTGGATAATATATTCGTGGAAATTTCCATGGAGCTTAAATTGATTATCTCAATTTAATTTCCCTTTAATTCTTTCATGATCAATTCATCCCCAAAATCCATTATCTAACCACTCTCTTGAAAAACTAATACTCCTGTATTCTGTGAATTCCCTAGTCCCATACATGGACTATTTTTATCAGATCGGAAAGAAAATTAATTGAAATGCACGTAAGCTAACTGAGTATTCTTGTGACATGGTTTTCATTGTTTTCCATAACTGGGTGTACAGGGCTTCCTATGTGTGGATTATGTGAACAAAGAAACAACAAAAACTTGGGCTTCCAAGGCTCTATTGGGCTCTGGAATGAGGCTTCCAGCGGAGTGGGCTGAATGACTTGAGACGCCCCAAGGGCCAGGCTACCAGCACCAATTTGTACGGTAATTTGCACTATACCCCCTTAATTCTATTGACATCATAATTTTATCCCTCCTATTCTCTGAAATAACCACTGCACTCACCTACTTTGAAATTCTGATAACCTATGCTATGTTGCTTCTGTGAGTCCAGTCGTGCATTGAAGTTAACATGTATAGATGACATTAGCAAACAAAATTAGTACCTTTATAGAATGTCAACTTTGTCCTTGGACCAACTTTTATCTACTTCACTCTTCCCACTGATAGCATCACCCCAACCACCATTGTACTCTTCATTCATCACTGTGAAAATCACCAAATAACATTACTAAAATTACAACCAATTATAGAAATTACCTCCCCCTCTCTATCTCTCCCTCTCTCTCTGTGACCCACAATCCTGATAATCACAACAAATTGTCACCACAAAGCTATAAAATCATGAATTTGTTACCATAATCCTTTTCTGTGGTCATCACCATCTTCTAATTGATTCACATCTACCAAATCTTTGGAAAGTCAGCAGTCAAAAACCAAGTGTGGACTACTTAGGTGGTGAGACTAGTCCAACGTGAACTAATAATAACTGCATAACAGATTATAATAAAATAGTAGTTAGATGTGGTATGATTGGACAACAGACTAGTAGGATGGATAAAAAGCGGCAGAGAAGAGTGGTGACTGTGGTTGTTTCTCACGACAAAATAACGACGGATGACAAGTACAACGTTTTTTACGCAACCGTTGTGTCGTACAAATAAGTTCAAATTTCAAAACAAATGTCCTTAATTGCCATTTACTTAAAGGTAAAAATCGCAAATTAGAGCCCATTCCAAAACATCTTCTTAAAAAATAAGTATTTCTTTCATATTTTCAAACTCAAAAATAATGTAAATGAAAAATAATTTTTGAATTTTTTTTGCACCGTATTAAAAATCTCAATGAGATCTTTCAAATAAGATTCATATTACATATTTTTAAATTTCAATAAGCCTATTATTTTTTAGTATGAAATTGTCTTCTTAAAAAATAAATATTTATTTCGCGTTCCGATACGGAGGCAAAGAGTTATCACAAATTGGTGTATTAATTACTCCAAATTGCTGTGCCTTCGGAAAGCTCCTAGTAAAAACCGGTGAAATTACTAATTACCCTACACTCCCAAAGCAACTTGGAATGACAGAGGAGAGGAGAGAGAATAAAACTCCAGATTACCATCACTCTCTCCCAAAGGAAACCCTAATTACTATCTGCCACCATCAAAACCCTCCGTTCACTCATTAACTAATAATCTCCGGCCACCGCAATCCGCCGCAAACCGAATTGCATGGCTCAGCTCGTGCGAGGCGAACAGGAGCCGGTATCGCCGCAGCCGGAGGAAGCTACGTCGCCCGGTTCCTCCTCCGCCTCGAAGGAGACCTATCACGAGGACTCCGACGGAAATCACAGCAATGTCGGTCACCCCAAGAAGCCAGCTTGGAGCAAGCCCTTGAACGGCGTCGTCTCGGTCGGTGGTCCCGTGATGGGCGACGCCGTTTCGTGGCCCGCTCTCTCTGAGGCCACCAAGGCTCCCTCTAAATCGACGCCCGATTATTCAAACCCTAGCGAATCGATCCCCGCCTCTCAGGTCAGCTTTGCAATTTCTGTATGCCTGTGGATTATAATTATAATGTGTGCATATTACAATATAAAAGAGTTCGAAACAACTGTTTTTTTTTTCTTTAGTATCTCAACCTTTTTTTCAACTCCGATTCGTTTTTGTAATACTTTTGTGATTACTCTCGTTGAGCCGAATGATTCGTCCCAAAAATCAATTAATTTAAGACGAATTAATTGTGGCTAAATGGGTTATATGTGAATGGATGAATGTGTTGATTTTTATGAGTGCTCATTTTTTTGTAGGCGAAGACTGATTCCTCGAATTCAATTCACAATCAGAAGAAACATTCTAATACTAACTCAAACCCTAATTCGACTACTAATCCTAAATCGCCCCGACAAAGGTCGTCTAAGCGTGGCGGGGGAACTAGGCCTGGACCAGTGCAGAATGGCTTTATTCGCGCCCCACTGCCGCCTCCACC
>BPLS01000609.1:49321-63044 GCA_019656275.1 Rhododendron kiyosumense
TATATATATATATATATATATATATATATATATATATAAGAATTACAGGTCCCCATCTCATTTATCAATTATCACGCAAATAAAACTATGGGTACTCCCTATGTTACCTGGAACACAGATCGTTTCGGTATGAGGAACGGAAACGAGAACGCAGTACGCCATATGCTTAAATTGTGGTACACTATGTGTAGGCTTTTATAGATAACAAATTAGAACTTATTCTTCCAATTGATAAACATTTAGTGAAAATATTGTTTGTCAAATTATTCATACAAAACATATTTCTAGGAGCACAACGACTGAACTTTTTACAATTTCTCCTAACAAATTCAATTTTCTCTCTATTTTGACCATAATAAGTTACATTTTGGGGGAAACTAAGGGGATCACTAAATTTACCGTTTTGAAACGGTAGTGTACCATGTTTTGAAACGTTCGTACCAAAGCGCAATTCGTTTAGATAGTAGCGTTCCCTGATTGCGCCATTTGGGTGTTTACCAATTGTACACCGCGTTTGGTAGGCATGCTTATCCAATGAATAATTGGTGCACATGCGTATTAACAGGAGTTACAGAAGAAGCGATAAAAGAGTTTTTTGTTACCTTTTCCTTCAGAGTTTTTTCCTTTCATTTCAGCCAGACCTGACAGGTGTATTTAGTGGACAATGCCGTAACAAGTTTGTAAATGCAATCTGACCATTCAATTCTCAATTCATTTCATTCATTCATTCAGAGCTCACTTTCAAGAGTAAACCTCAATCACACAACCATTCAAAATATTTTGCGGTTGCACTTTTAATCTTCGCTTTTCGCGAATTTTTGGTAGGTTGGACGAAGATTCGAAGGTGCTTTCATGCCCTCGCTCCAACTCGCGCTCCCGCTCACGGATTATGTAACTTGGGAGTAAACCACATACTTCTACATGTTCACACTTACACAGACAGATCTACAAAAGAATCCCCAAATCATGCGAGTGTCTGTATAAATTTTTACATCTTGTATGTGGTTATAAAATTATTGGTGTTGCAAAACATTATTTACATGAGTATTACTAAGTTATTCAAGGTTTTATATATATATATATATTAAAGAGCATAAAAAGATGCTCAAGCTGACTTGTTTATTACATGAGTTACTCTCAAACGAGTTCTAAACAAATTTAATCAATCTCAGTTTGATAAAAAGATAACATATCATAAATTGAACGACCCCAGTAGCAGCTTGTTCAAACAGAAACTTAACAAGTTTTTTAAAATTTCTCAAGCTGAAGTTAGAAAGGTACTATAAACTAATCTGAAACGATATTTTAATGAGTCAATCACAAGCTCGCACTCTAGTAATTTTATTCGTTTAGATGTTAAATTTTATCATAGGTAAAGCATTTGTGAACGAAAGATACAAGGTACATGTACGAAACGTATATAAACTGTAAATGAAATGACAATACAAAACCGATACGGAAATGCGAACCGAAACCTGTGTTACACATGCACAATATCCTTAAAATAAATTCGTCGCCTACCGAAGGGTATTAAGATTGAACCGACATCTGTCTCCTAAGATTTATTCGGCTAGGACCACTATCCACGAAACACTTCCGTGAGTAGCCTTGGCGAACTATCTCAGCATCTGCCTCTCTCACACACAAAGAATAATGCAAGAATAATGTCGGAATATGGTGGAGAACGTATGGCACCGAGGAATGGGATGCTCCAATATATACAAAAAGGAGGGCCTTTGTGTTACATTGGGAAATTTAATTCACATAGCCGCTAGAATAAATTCCGTCCGAACCGTCGGTGCTGACCGTTCAGCACTACTTTACAAGGAGATGCTCTACAGCGTCCCATATATATATGCCTTGCCGTTAATAGGTAAAAAGGGAACATCTCCCCATTGCCGTCTGAAAGTATTCTTATCAGTTGAGCTGTTGAGCTGTGGCCCATCATCACAGTAGTGGGAATATCTTTACTGTATATATATAATTAAATAAAGTACAGAGTATAATTAAATAATCGTGACGTATGATATGATATCTTTCATGTTGAGTCAGCTGAATTGGAGAAGTTTTTCAGTGTCAGTGGACACGGGCCACGTGATGTCGAGCACACATTTTGGCCGTCCAAACGTGTTTTAGATGGCCCAAATTTGTTTGGGCTTGAGAAGGTGTTTTGATAATCTTGCACTGAAAAATTACCCAAATAGATATGGGCCATCCAAAACATGTTTGGACGGCCGAGATGCATGCTCGGCATCACGTGGCCGTGACCACCCGCCACTGAAAACTTTCTCACTGAATTGAGGCTTTTCTTCAGAAGTGGAGAGACTGATGAATGCTGCAATCCACTTCTCTCAAAGGTTGCGACCTATGCACAGTCCACTTCTATTAATTTCTTTTATTTAGAACTCAGGATGGTTGCTTCAATCGATCAGTGGTGGAACCAGAATTACCAAAATTTTGAATAACGCTGTGACACTTGTTCGATAGGAGCGCAATAGTATTGTTGCACACTTAGTCATATAATCATTTCAATAGGATCGATCATCCTTTTCTTTTTCCAATCCCCTGTAAATTTTAGGCTCCGTTCCGAAGAGGTAAATAAGTACTTATTTTTTAAGAAGGCAATTTCAAACTTAAAAATCATGTGCTTACGTAAATTATTTTCCTATCAATATGGATCTTGTTTGATAGATCTCATTGAGATCTTTAATACGGTGCAAAAAAAAATTGAAAAATTATTTTTCATTTACATTATTTTTGAGTTTAAAAATGTGAAATAAGTACTTATTTTTTAAGAAGGTGTTCTGGAACGGAGTTAGTAGTTTTGAGATGTTTTTGAAAGACATTATCTCAAATGCTCCTGTACACGCACAAACATTATGTGGCTTTTTTTGTGAACTAAGCATTATGTGACTTATGTTGCATGTTGGTAGTAGAAAACTACAAATACAATGAGAAATTGCCGACAAAAAAAAACACACACGCAAAGAGAACTGTTAAAGAGTAAAATGAGGTTTCTATCATCTTGGACTTTGTTTTGCTTTTAAAAGGAAAATAAAAGCTTAGTTCAACTATGGATCTCGTGGGTATTCAATGAAAGTCATTGAGAGAGTAATGTTTTGATCTGAACTATCTACCTAATAAAACATAAGGGTGTGAGGATCACACAAACACAAGTTGAAAGAAAGGCTGAGATTCATTTGATCCAATAGTTGATGTGTGTTCTCCAACTCTCTCAAGAAAATCCCCACACTCTTACAAATATATTACAAAAATGCAATCGGTTCGTTTTACCTAATACTCAGCTTTTGGCTTTGGCATAAAAAAATAAAAATATATTACAAAAATGTCCGTGCCTACGGCACTACCGAGATGCGTTGTACCGTAGGCAAGGGCAAACACTAGTTTATTTATAAGTAGTTAGTCTTTCGTTATTCATTTAAATTGTCAAATTGTTCGGATATCGATAAGTATCTAATTGACTTCCATTATTGTAAATAAAAAAAAAATGGAACCAGGGGACTGACGTGCCCCTGTGTTTCATTAGCTAGCACCTTCAAGACGCGGTCCTTGTACCTCCTGATCAATTTATACGCATTTTGTGAGAAAACTAGTTCTGTCGTTCACTAATATGAGACTCCGATTAACACCAAGGCAAACTTCTAGCTTGATTGATCCCCATAATAATTGATAGTTAACAGCTCGAAGATTTCAAACTTGAGATCGTAAAGGAAATATATGTTAGAATTTGGCTTGAATGTAGTCTAGCTTTGGACTGCAGAGGTGCAGTCCACTTAATTGCAACCGTTGAATAGTGTTTTTAACGGTCAAGATTTAAAAAAAAACTTTTCCCCGAAATTTTCTTTAAAAATCGTAACCGTTAAATACAAAGATAGAATAATTGCAATGCAATTGTAAGGACTCTTGGCGGTTGAACTGCGTCCATATGCTAAGTTTCCAAGCTCTTGGGGATATGTCAGTATTTTGAAGAGCAAACCCCCCGGAAGATAATTTTCATTTGCATCTCTACAACTATTGGCTCTGGTGCCTGTGCTTTATCATCTCAAAAAGGGTACTGACAAAAAGGATAACAATAAATACTCCCAACTTTCTTGGCATTATAGGAGATAAATAATATTTTTAAAGCTGTGCTAACAGAAATTCAAAACAAAAAGAGACCTGAAAGTAAGTTGAGCCTAATCCAGATTTGTTCTAATAATATAAGCAATATACAAAGCATAAAATCCATTAATAACAATGGAGTTGCCAAATAAATTTATCTATTGGTAGTTATTTTGTTTATATCATTTATCAGCAATTACTCCTAAAACCTCAAGATTTTAATTTTCATCCTAATCGTTAGCGCTATAATTACAAGGATAAAAACTGAGGGATGGTGATGTGCAAGTGTATGTGCACAACATGGCCGTTGTTCTCTGCCATCAACGGTTTGGATTGTCGAATAGTTGGACGATTGAGATTACACACATCTCCGTACAATCCGGACCGAGATCAACGGTTCAGATGTGCAACACCTCCCCTGAGCGACAACTGACAAGGGCGCCATACAACACACTTGCAAACTCACATGAGCAGAGTGTGTGGGTTCCTCCTCTGAGAATGTGTGTGATTACCTGTGTCTTGCCATTGGATCCTAACCAGTACAGTCGGCCCATTTTCAGGCCGTTCTTAGGTCAATTTTAATGGTTGGGCCGTTTACTTTTTAGATCTTGTCAAGAACATCGACTAAGCCACGACACAAATCATGTTTATCGGACATTATTTCGTAAGTTTTTAGAAGCGTTTGTTTTAAGAAAAATGGGTTTCATTTCACCATGGCAATATTTTCTATACCTATTTTTTCAAAGACAAACCTGTCATGAAAACAAAACAAATAGTGTCTGACTCACCGTTCTCGATGGAATCTATAATAAAGTGAAAGATTCCGATCATGAAAATCAACCGAAGAAGAGCCCCAAAATGGGCTGAACTAAACCATACAGAGGGAAGTTGGAACTAGAGAGATCCATTTCATGTGTCTAAAGTCTCAACCATAGGCTGTAGCTGGTGAGTAGCCAAACCAAAAAAAAAAAACATATATAGCTGTTATTTGGACTTGTCAAACATTAGCATAAATGGTGAGTATTGACCATTATAGACACTCCCATATATAGAAACTAGCTAGAAAAAGAGTACACAGATCCCTTCTATACAACCCAGATTCCTCTCTCTCTCTCTCTCTCTCTCTCTCTCTCTCTCTCCACCCAGCATGTGGTCATCATCCGCTGGAAACAAGACTAGCACCACCAACACCATCTCCTCTTCAACTTCAAAATCATCCTCCAATACTTGTCTATGCCCTCGAACCAATCTCACCAGAAAATCCATGGAAGAAATCTGGAAAGGCATCAACGTCTCCCCCCTCAACCACCACCAAAACCCCGCCACCACCACCACCACCACCACCGTGTTTCCGCCGGCACCGGCCACCGTGTTGAGCTTGAGTAATAGCCCGGGGTACGATGGGGTCGGGGGCATGGAGAGCCCCGATCGGGTGAGGCCAGATCCACAATCGCAGAATCATGCCGACAGTGGACTTGATCCCTCTTTCCTTTCCTCGTTGAATTCTCCCTTTGATGCTTTATCTCCTTCCGCGGATCCATTTCCGTCTTTTTGCAAGAAAAGGGCTTCCGAAAATGATGATGGTTCTGGTAATTTCCGATACAAACGCATGATCAAGAACAGAGAGTCTGCTGCACGCTCCAGAGCTAGAAAACAGGCATCTCTCTCTTTCTCTCTCTCTCCATCTTTTGGTAAATAAAGTGCAATTAAAACGTTGAAATTAAGAGTTTGTTAGTCTCGGGTTCTTGACCCCCATAGAATCCATATAGTTTTCTCATCTGTTGATAATCTCTCTCTCTCTCTCTCTCTCTCTCTCTGAAAATCAGAAACAGGTATATGTAGGAGTATTTTATATGGAAATATGTACAGTGTCTGCACATGTAGCTAGTTAGAAATGTACTTCTATGACGAATTACTTTACCTTAATTGTTGAATATCTGGAACTTAGGTTTTTCCATTTTTGGGTGTGCTTTCATTTGGGTAATGGTGTGACTTGCTTTGGAAACACCAATGGTGTGTGGACTGTGGATGGATTTATGTGCTTAGATACAGACACACTTGCATAAATTTTTTGATATTTTTGGCTTTTAAAAAGCTGAGTCTTAAATTTGATTTTAGAGAAGTTCAGTTTAGGGTGCTTTCAGATGACATTTAAAATTATTGGGGAGAAAATTTATTGAGGACCTGGCGCATAGAAAAAGGATAGGAGACCGAAACTGAAGACAATTAGATTCCAAGCGATCTAGCTAAAAGCTTTTTGTAATAAATACTGACAGCTTTTATCGGAAGCACAATCATAATGTTTGAGCTATAGCGAACATGTTTATCTGCTTTTACAAGAATATGAAATCCGTAAACTAAACTGCTCAATCAGATACCCAAACCGAACACAGTTAGATTTCAAATATGCTAAAAGCTTCTTGTAATAAACACTGACAGCTTTTATTGGAAGCACAATCATAATGTTTGAGCTATAGTGAACATGTTTATCTGATTTTACAAGAATATATTCCCATAGCCATTACAAGTAAGGCTGTGCACACAGATTTTTCTATCCTTAAATGGTAGTTTGGGGTTTATTTGAGGAGTATTAATCTGGGGGGGTTTTTTGGGGCATTTTATTGTTTTGTTTTGGACCCATTTGGAATGTTGTGCAGGCTTACGCAAATGGATTGGAGACTGAAGTTACACGTTTACTGGAGGAAAATGCAAGGCTGAGGAGACAAGTTGATAGGGTAAGCTCTCTTATTGTTGTTGGAGTCCGTTTTCAGTACTGGGATGGCCTACACTTATCAATTGTGTCCTTCGCTCATTTTGTTTGTGCATTTCGATTTTGATTTTTTAATATTTCAAAATTGTTAGCCCATTTTGATAATTCAAATAAAAAAAATCCCTTAAATTGCTGAAACAAATCTCACTTCTATTGAAGTTTATAAATTGCGCGGTGTAGTTCGCCAAAAATATATCTCTCTCTCATTGTTGTCGTCACCGGGATCTCCAACGATTTCTCGTTTTTCTCTCTCGTTGTAGTCGTCAGGATCTCCAACGACTTATCCCCCTTTTGCCCTTCCCTCTCCTCTCCGTTTATAAGGCGCAATTGGCCCTGTTTTGTTAACGGAACTTATTTTTTGAATTAAAAGTAATATATTGTAAGAGAATGACTTGTCTTGTAAAACAAAAAAAAAGTACTTAAAAAATACTGAGAACCTTAGCAGAACAGAACCTGATTATGCTCGTTTAAAAAATTTAGATTCCTGATGGTTGACAATTAAATTAAGACGGATAAAGTTTTATTTTCTGATCCTACTCTCCATAGATTCTTGATGGTTGGCAATTAAATTAAGACGGACAGAGTTATATTTGCCAACCATACTCTCCCTAGATTCTTAATGGTTGACAATTAAATTAAGACGGACGGAGTTATATTTTCCGACCATACCCTCCATCAATCAAATAACAGTAAAATGAATAATTATATCTTTTGTGGGGAAAAAAAACATGGAGGGTGGTGGTTAATTGTTTTTACCTAAAAAGGCATCAATTAAGAAAGTTGGTTTAGCCGATCTGTAGTAGTATTTATGTTTGGTTGGTTGTTTGTTTTTTTTTTCTATTGTTTTTGCAGTACCGTGCCGCAGCTGCTGCTCAGCTCCCAAAAAAGCAAACTCTGAGTAGAACCTTAACTGCCCCATTTTAAGAAGGGCAATAAGAGAGAAGGAGAGGTCCTTTTCCTTTTCCTTTTTCTTATGGTTTCTGTCTTTTCACTCTCTCTTTTTCTTTCTCTCTTTCTTTCTTTTGTTTCTTTCTTTCTACTGTGTTTGACTAGTGGGAGGGCTATTATTATATTATATAAATGGTCTCTAGTCTTCTCTATTATTGTTAGATTGACGTTACCATCAAGATTTATTAATTTCAGAAAACGACAAATTAAGAGGAAAATCAGGAGGAAAAAACAGAAACAATTGAGTTTTTGTACTGATCTTTTATTTCAGTCGTTCGGACCAACTAACGTGCATCTGTACTAATTTTCGGGATCAATTCCATCGGGTCGCAATTAAAGCCACACCACATACTTGCCCTCTTGTTTGTATGCGAAAATTCATGATAGCAGTAGATAGAAAAGGACAGGGGAGAGTGCAAGTATTAGTGGAACAAAATTATACCAACACAGACCCAATTATAACAACTGAACACAGACAGAAAGTCTAGCCTAACCGCACCTTTGTATAGCACGCCGTACGGAGCTTATTTTGGATCTTTAAAAAATATAGAAAAATATTTATAATTTTGAAATAAATGTTTTATAGGGCCTTATGAAAAATCAGCTCCAACAAATATCAATAGGTATGTTTTCTAAATTCGTAAGGGCAAAACTGAACAGATGAGCAGCCTCGCCCCTATGAATTTAGAAACTATGCCTACCGATATTCGTTGGAGCTGTTTTTTAAAGGATTCCATAAAACAATCTTTTAAAATTTATGGGTATATTCCTGTAGTTCCAAATGTGTCCAGAACAATTGAATATGTATATATCGCATGAGGTGCCGTTCCGCTTTTTTTTTTAAAACATTCTTTTTCAAAAAGAAGGTAATTTCAAACTCATATATAATGAAAATGAAAATTAATTTTTTAATTTTTTTTTTGCACCATTCAAAAGATGTCAATAAGATCTATCAAACAAGATTCATATCGGTAAGAAAATTATTTGCGTAAACACATAATTTTTTAGTTTAAAATTACATTCCATTTCTAAAAGTTCTTTTTTACAGAAAATTGAAACGGGGCCTGAGACTCCCCGTATATCGGATGACTCCAAACATATCTGCGTTTGAATTTGTGCACGTTATTTTGCATCCAGCTGTGGTATTGCTCCTAACAGAAGGATGGCTATAACATCACATCTGGTTGAGACGGTGTGCGCAAACCGGCTCGAATGGCCGTTATATGCATCCAAGCTGTAGGGACAATGGTGGGTGCCCTGTCGCTTTTTATATTGGAGTATATATCTTTTTTTCTTTTTCTTTTTTCTTCATCATTTGTCGGTCTCTCGTATACATACGTGCTTTTTCCTCAACCAATGAGCTGGGTGTGGGGTGGCCAACTTGATTGGCTTTTTTGTGCTAAAGAAAAGATGGGAACATGTTTGGCTATTAATGTCCAGTGTCCTTGTTCTTCTTAGGACCGTTTGGTTATCTTAATTTTTTTTTTTTTGGCTTATTTTAACTCAATATTTCAAATGTAATTGTTTTTCATGTTTCGGTTTCCAAAACAAGTATAAAAAATAAAAAAATAAACCGACAAAAATTTAGTAAGATTTAGAAATGCAAAATAAAATACGGAAAATTTTTTAGGCCAATTATTAAAAGTAAAAAGTACGTTCAGAAATTATTCATTCGAAGGGGCAAGTTAACAGCAGATGCCCCATCTCTTTCCACCGCCACGCATTGCGTTGGCATGAATTATTTACGATTGTGAAGTGATTTGAGACCACATGAATTATCGTGTGGTAGTGGGTGCCCTAAAAGCTAGCGTCAGAGGAACTTTTTCTTACTCCGTATTTCGTTGCAATTACGAGGTGTCGTGTTGGAGTGCACTTCTGTGTAGTGCGCGTGTAAGGCAGCACATAATTATCGATCTTATTAATGAACGGTGCGCGTGTAGAGTAGCACACAATTGTCGATTTTATCAATGAACGGTTGCGATGTGCTTTTTAACTTTTAACAATTTTTACCGGTAAAAGATACTCCCTCCATCCCCATTTTTTTGTCCATTTTGAAAGTCCGTATTATTTTTCAATTGATTATATATTGCAATCTGTAATGTTTTAGTGGTTTTGAAAATATCGTTTAAAAGAGTTTATTGACATCTATCAAACAATATCCAAATTCCATATAAACGGTATTATCAATTAAAAGTTATAATTAGTTTTTTTTCTGGTTAGGATAAGACGTGGGAGAATAGAATTGGGATGGAGGGAGTATTTATTATATGTCAAAGCTAAAAAACACATCGCAACCATTGATTGATGAGATCAATGATTTGCGTGCCGTATTATACTGGGGTGCACTAAAGCACCCCCGTTCCTGCTATAAGGGTTTTTTTTTCAATTGTTTTCTTTTTCTTTCGGTTGGTTTTTCCTATCCAATTTGTTCTCGGTCTGATTTCTCCAGATTCGGTGGGTTTGTGGTGGTGGGTAATAAATTAGTAGCTTTCAACTGTTGTGTGTTTGGTCTCTGGTTGATTGTGCTTCTTGGACTGCATCCTGCCCGCCGCAGTCACGAAGATTCTTTGGTTTGCTTAGCGAGCTAGCTAGTGTTCTAAAAGGCAGCCTAGGCGCTACGCGACGGGTTGCCGCCACGATTTTCCCTTGGTGGTTTGTTTAGGCACTTAGTGGGGCTAGGCGGAGCTAAGCGGGCGCCTATGGTGTAACAACTTGACCCAACTGATCTGCTTAATTCTTAGCCTAACCACGTGCTTCAAAAGGTTAACATCAAGTTATACAGTAGCTGGTCAGATTACATTATATACTAACTTTACTTTTCATTCCCCACCGATGTGGGATTGTGGGTTCTTACAATCTCCTCACCTTATGATGCAAGGTCCTCGTTGCATTTTGGCTCAGCAACCTTCCCTTGGTGGCCATAATGTGACACTTAGTTCTGTACAGCACAATCAGTCTGCTCGTACCAGATTATAGAGGTGGCCCCCATCATGTAGACCAGGGTTGCACTCTGATACCTATTGTAACGACCCGATCCAATTGACCTGCTTAACTCTTAACCTAATCATGTAACTCAAAAGATTAACCTCAAGCTATATAGTCACTGATCGGATTACGTTATATACTAACTTTACTTTTCATTCCCCACTGATGTGGGATTGTGGGCTTTTACATAGGGTGTGGACTTAAAACAAAAAAAAACTTAATTGCAAGGCGGGTGCCAAGACGGCCAAGCGCTAGGCGGTAGGTTGCTGCCCGACTAGCGCCTAATGCTTTTTAGAACACTGTCCAGAGCCCCACCATGTCAGCGCAGGTTTGCCTTGGAGTAGCATCCTGTGGTTGTAGCTGCAAGACAGTGTCTCAGGTCATGACCACGCCGGTGTGACACTTTGGAATGGCAGATTCATGTTTTAGATTTCATATATGTGCTTATTCTAGGGTTTGAACAGGGTGCCCTTTAGGATTTTCTACTACTTTTTTTGCTGCTGGTTCTTATATTTAACGATCTCGTCGGCTTGCCTTTGCAGTAGGTGCCTTGAGCCTGTGACTGGTGCATGTACTCGCGTCTAGGTTTTGACAGTTTTAGCTCTCTCCTATATCTTGTGATGAAATATGTACTGCCTTTGAATTTTTAATGATATGCATTACCTCTTCAAAAAAGCAAAAAAATATATCGGCAATAGTGCATTTTTTTTTTAAGGGGCGACTATTCGCAACCCTTTATTTTCTCCATTAGCCCATTTCCTTCATTTACTCCATATAACACATTAATTTTCCTTTATTTACTCCATATAACCCATTAATTTTTTCAACTCTTCCTATTATACCCCTTTTCCTATTAAATCTCCAAAGCCGCCACCACCACCACCATCGCCCCACCACCGCCACTCCCTCCCCTCCTCTCTTCAAGGTTACATCTCTCTCTCTCTCTCTCAAAACGAAACCCACTTGAGAGCCAATCGAGCATTGTGTTTTTTTCAATGCAGAATTTTCAATTTTTTGAACAAAATTTTCGAAGTTTCAAGTCTGACAAAATGTATTGTTTTCGACATTTGAATACCGTAATATTTAAATAATTTCGACAATTAGTTACCGAAATTCTTATATATTTTCGACAGTCAATTACCGAAATGTATATATATGGAGGACTTTTCTAATCTTCAGTAATATAATATTGTCAAATAAATTTTCGGTAACCTAATACAAAAGTATATACCAGAATTCGGCAGTTAATTACCAAATATATATATATATATATATATATGTATATTCAACAGTTAGTTACTGAAATATATTTATATTTTCGACAGTTAGTTACCGAAATTGTTTTCAAAATGGTCATAGTATAGTGATTCAATGGCGACTATACTGTGTGTGTGTGAGAGAGAGAGAGAGAGAGAGAGAGAGAGAGAGAGAGAGAGAGAGGAGAGTGGCGGCGGTGTGGCGGTGTTCTTGATCGAGTGGTGGTAGCTATGGCGGATTACATGTTCTTGATCGAGTGAAGGAAGAGAGGAAGAAGATGGTGATGGGTGTCTAAAAAGTTAGAAGGGCAAATATGACATTTTGCATTGGGAGTTCGTAAATATTTGAAAATTTTTAATGGGCTAATGGAGAAAATAATGTGTTGCGAATAGTAGCCTTTTTTTTAACAGGTTAAAATAGTGGGCAGAAAAAACAAAGTGGGAACTTTCTCGGACTAGGATTTTTATTGGAATTTTGGACCAATTTGCTACGTGCCGAACTTGTGGGCCACAAAAAAAGTGTGGGAAAAGGTAGCCCTTATTTATTTATAGTACTTTACTGTTTGAGTGTTTGGCCCAATGCGAGTGGGTCTCGCGAGATCTTAGTCGCTCTCGGATTCCATGCTTTCCCGAATCGCCCCTTTTCTTTACCCAAAGAGGAAATAAATACTAATCCCCACAACTTTAAAATTTACTAAATTCAATATTGAGGAAAAATAAATAAAAAATTTCGATTTTTTTTCCCTAATATCCGCGACGAAGAATTATAAATCTCTCTTTATTTCATAATTCGTTTTCCACGACTTTGTTATTTTACGTAAATAAAGAGTACGAATTTACTCTCTTTGATGAGCGCATGAAAATCTTGTTTTATACCATCCTGGAGAGAGGAGAGCGGGAGGTAGGGGGAGAAAATCCTTATCGTAAAAATTACTTTACAAAAAAGCGAAAACGCTCCAATTTTCTTGCGCTATCAAAGCATCTCATCGGCCTCTCGTAGGTAGCCCGCATCTTTTTTTCATGAAATTGGGGTACTCTTTTAGTTCCATATAGTTGAACTGGAGCACCTTATTAGCTGCATATATTATCCAAATTGATAATCGCACTCTCAAAGGGGAGTGCCAAAATTAATTTGGGAAGTGTCAAAATTTATCCCTATATGCAATTGATTTTGACACTCCCTTGAGAAGTGTGATTATAAATTTGAGGAGTGCAAAAATCAATTTCTATTATGTAATTGGAGTGAGATAAATAAACAGTCGGACTTGGGGGGAGAGAGAAGAGAAGAGTGGTTTCTTTTTTCTTGTGAATATTCATCTTTATTGTTTGAAGAAAGTACGTGAAATGTTTCTATAAATTACACTTACGGAAAGTCTGTTGCACAGACTTTGTAAACACAGATCATACACAGATCTGTTGTGGGTTCCACTACAGATTCCACACAAACAATTCAAATAATTTATTAAATGTAGAATATTTTTTCAATGGTACTCGCAAAAAATCTGCTCAATCCGATACATTTAGATACTCGATTCAATCATCTAACTTTTCATGACATCCGAATGAAAAGTTAGATAATTGAATCGAGCATCTTTTCATGACATCCGAATGAAAAGTTAGATAATTGAATCGAGCATCTTTT
>BPLS01000609.1:63054-97180 GCA_019656275.1 Rhododendron kiyosumense
TTTTTTTTAACAAGGAATTGAGCATCTAAAGATATTAAATTGAGCTGATTTTTTTGTGAAAACCTTTGAAAATTTATTTTACATTTAATGAACAGATCAGATCGTTTGTATGGGATCCATAGTGGGCCCCACATTAAAACGGCGCACGATGTCTGTGTATTATTGCTGTGTGGGTAGCACCGCTGGAAAAGAGAAATTAACCATGCCCTTTTTTTTGATGAATCAAATAGTTTTCCTGCTTACGTTTTATGTCTATAGCTAGGGCCGTACTCGAGCTCGAATTTTTGCTCGTTTTGTAAACGGGTCGAGTGGAGGTCGGCTTGTGCGACAAAAGCTCGGCTCGTTAAAGGAAATTCAACTCGATTAAAGAAGCTCATTTAATAAGTAACTAAACTCGGCTCGTTAAGACTCGAGCGGAGCTCAAATTTTTTTTGCTCGTTTACGACCCTGCTTGTAGCACATGATGATTTAACATATTCAGTGAAGCACTTATTTTCTCTCCACTAACTTATAACATCAATAATGGAGTAGTACCGCATATAGTTACATCACCTTTTTCCAATTCTGTCCAGATAAGGGGCACCTGAGGTAGGCTCCCTAATGTGTGTACCACTGCAAACAGCACGCACTGCTCCCAAACAACCTAAAAAACAAACAAAAGAAATGATCGAAGAGGAGAAAGTCCTAGCTAGCTACTAGCTAGCATGGGTGGCTTGAAATATATAATCATGAGTGACCCCTGGCTGGGTCACTTTCAGATTCAGATGGAATTCCGTAACACAAGTTCTTATTTTCTTTTGAAAATGATTTTCGCTTTGTTTGGTTAGGAGTTTAGTTTAATTTTGGTAGTAGGTGGAAAGAGAAATAAGGTAATAATTAAAGAGAGAGATAATGATTAGAGAGAGATGAGAAAGTAATAATTGGATAAATAAAATAATGATTAGAGAAAAAAATAAGGTAATGATTGAAAAACTAAACTAAACGAAGAACTGAACACAATCTTTACCATTTTTTTTTTGTTAACGCCACTCTCCTGCAAGTGTATTTTTGCAACAGGGGAGTGACGTTAACAAAAAATAGAGTGGCAAAATCAGTGGTCTTTCTTTTTCTTTGAGATAAAGGTATGTCAATTCACAAATTGATGAAAAGGATTAGCGTGGAAGATAAAAATGGGACGTGAATATCAATTTACACTTTTTCTCTCATGAAAATTGAAATTCATTGTTTCAACCCTGATTATAAATGGAAAATACAAGGCTCCATCCCTCCACGGATTGTATGCGATATGATAATAGGGCGAATATATATAAAGGGGGATTATGATATGGATAGTTTGTCTAAGTATTTATAGAAGATGGATATGTACATGCTTGGTTTCTTTTGGGGTGGATGAGTAGGTGGATATAGAATTCAAAGAGAACAATGACATTTTCGTAATTGGGAAGGCGAATATGAGAGCAGATATAATGACACCACCTCTCCCCCTATCCTTATTATACCATATGTGGGCGGATTTAATATCCCTCTTGATATTATTTCTATGGTCTATATATATTCGGGTGGCAAACATCGGATATAAGTATTTCAGATATACTATCCAGGGTGATAGCATATTCGCTTCCTATATCCTGTCGGCAAACGGGCCACTAAGGTGTTAAAGTTGTAGGGTTAAAAAAACAAAAGAAAAGGAAAAAGTCTATCCTGGCGATGTATAATAAAATTTGATTTTATTAGTGTCCACTTGATATATTTGTCCTTTCTTAAGTTGCGAGTGGCTTGTAGATATTATTTTCTCTCTTTTGGCATGTCCCAACTTTTTTGTTTTAATATTTTTCTTTGTTTCTGATAGTATATACATAGTTGCTAGAAGGAAGAAGGATCTGTCATGTGCTTTGCACGTGGAACGACATTTATTTATTTATTTTTTTGGTCAAATCTTGGAAGAAGTTACGTTACACTAGTTTATATCTAAGTGAAAGGGATGTGGGGTATAAATCACTACAGATCGAAACACTATCTCGTCTTTTGCAAGGTTTGAATGTGAGACTTTCAAGTTGTGAGAGTCAAGGGAGACACCAACTGCACATTTTAACAAATTCTTCTACTCCTAAAACTGTATTTGATCTTATTCGTAAACAACAAAAGATAGATCTAAAGTTGGTATAATCAATTAAAGAGTGGTGTGAGAACAATACATGATCGAGAGCCGATCGGACAAAGCGTATCTTGGTCATTGGGCAATGGATGCATCCATGCCTTAGTTGGTTCGGACAACTCATTGGTGCCAGCTCATCCATGTGCACCCAACCGCCTTGCTCAATATGTCCTGACTGACGTCAGCCGAACGATTACAACACGAGCGCGTGAGCCAATGTGATGACAGCTCATACACGTAAAGAGTAACCGCCTTATCCTTTACGTCATGGGTGACGTTAGCCAAGGGTGGTTACCGAGCATGCTTGGCATGTGCCAACTTGGAGAGCAAGTCACAGGAGTCTATATAAGGTACAGGGGTAAACCCGAAGAGGTACCCTCTACTCCTTGCCCAAAACCCTAAGTTCAATACTTCCATTTCTCCGGCACATACTTACTAGACCGTCGAAGTGCCTTTCCAGTTGGCCTCTAACTGGTTTGGCACTAACGGTGCGCTACTTGTGCAGGAGTCGAACGACGGAGCTAGGCAGACCAGAAGGCATCCCAAGGATCAACCAGAAGACCAGATCTGAACCTAAACCCCCACAACCATAACGAATCCCAGTCATCTTTTTGGGTCCAAATTGGTTAATTCAGAGACGATAAGTTGATCCAAATTGGCTAGCTGTTCTTCAAATGTTCAGCACTAAAGATAGACTGCAAAGTTGGGATATGCAGATTGATAGTACCTGTTGTCTTTGCAATTTGGAGGTTGAAACACACCAGCACTTGTTTTCTGATTGTTCCTTATCTGCAGTTGTTGCAGCAGCATACAATGAGAAAGAATTTAGTGCAAGGCGTGCCCAATAAACTTGGAGGATAAACTTGATTGGTTCAATATTACATGTGAAAGGGAAGGGCTTCAGATGTACCAGCATTAAAATGCTCCTTGGTCTTTTCAAAAAAAAAATGCTCCTTGGCAGCAGCGGTGTATGTGTGGCTTGTGAAAGGGAATTGTTGTATTTTCTAGGGGTTAGCAAAAGAACATGAGCCATAAGAATTACAGCTGAAATCAGAGATTTTCTCAGCTCAGGGAGAAATGTAAAGGAGGCCACTCTTAAGAATAAAGCCCTTTGTTTACAATGGGGCTTATCTGACAGAATTTTTTTGGTTGAGCCTAATACTTGCACTTATCAAAAAAAGAGACCTGGTTGTATTCAAAACTCGAGAGAGGTTTACGTTTGTGGGTGTGGGTTCGCGCAAGCGCATGTATTCCATAACAATGACCTGCACAAGCTGGGCATTCAGCTTTTTGCAGGGACCTGGAAAGCAACATTTTTAACATCAACCACCAAAAATGTGAGAATACGGGAAAACATAGGACTCAAAATGGAAATTCTAATGACTGGTTAAGGAGTAGAAAAAGAATCGTTAACAAGTGCTTAAACAGACAACACACTAAGCCATCTTCTGACTTCTATACCCTCCCCATCTTTGGATTACTGCTTCACTTTCATTAAACGAACCACAGGCACGGTCACAGCAAAAAAAAATTAACAAAAAAAAAACCCCAAATACCTCAAAAATACAAAGGATGATTTGCTCTAACCCGTGACTGCAGAAAAAAAAAACCTCACTCATGAAAGTCAAAATCGGGCACCAGCTACAATTTTAAATGGAACCTGGATCCCTCCCTCCCAAAACTCTGCTTCTTTACATTGCAGCGCCTCAGACCCGAAAGCCCCTCATTACATCTGAAAGATTAAGTGCTCAACCAATTATTGTATCTTGAAGAGGTTTTTCAGTTTCACAACTAGCCTCCACTCCTCGATAGACAGGTCATCCTGCAAAATTGAAAGGTGAAGTGAGCAATGTGATTTAACCCTTGGCCCAAGAGAAACCCAAACCACACAGAGTTGAATTCCGCTTACCCGATAATTAGTTTTGAGTACATCGATTGACTTCCTAGAAATGTGGCTGACTAGCTCATCTTCCATCTCAAAATGCCTCCCAAACATCTTTTGCTGCTCCTCTGAATTGCTACCAACTATCTGCAGATGCAACAATAGATTTCCTATGAGCCTTAGTCTCTGAATTGAGAGTGTAATTGGCTAGGACAAACCAAAACTGGTAAGAGTACACAACTACTTGATATGATTTTAACATCTTGACCAAAACAACCGAATAGAAGGACCATTAAAATGGGAAATGACGTGTCCAAAAGTGTATTGAAAAAAGGGAAAAATAGTAAATTCATATGGATAATGACAAAAAGGGGAGTGTGGATTGTAAAAAATGGAGTGTGAGAATCACTTCCAAAAAAAAGGGCAGTGTGGACTGTAAACAGAAGTAAAAGCAGTTCAAGTATGTAGCAAGGACAAAGATTAACAATTACGCCTAAGAAAGTAGAACACGAACATTCCCAAGCACAAGAAGTAGAGAAACTTTCTGCACATAACACAACATCCTAGAACTTCTTTTGTTTGACTTAAAGATACTTCCAGGAGATCTCAAGGAGTGTCCATGTTTGACACACTTCAAAACACCGACATCGAAAGGACAAATTGAGTATGCAACTTTCTTCCCGTAAATCTATCTGCCAAGTATTTCGAGATCTGATAAGTGTCCATGTTTAACAGACACATAGCCCAGAAAAAGACTTTAAATTTTGCCGAAACCACCCCGCAGTGTCCCCATGCTTGTTTCTCCATGTCCCACTTGTCTCTGGTGTGTCCAAAAAAGGCAAGAATATAATGGACAAGTCATGTCCCCAACGTATTTCAGCATGTCTGTCCCTGGCATTTCTGACACGGGTACAGCGACCCGCTCTACGTGTGTCAGTGCTACATACTTAGTTTTCTAGGAAGAGCCACATGGGGAAACCCTGTTTAGGGGCTACCAGCAAGGCCCGTGTGCACAAGCCTCTATGAAGTGACATGTGCATAACTTGAGCTCAGTTTGTTAAGCAATAAATCTGCTTATTGGGTGGGAATGCTTGGATGTTGACAAGTTAGTATGAGCCTTTCAACTTGCCCAAAGTCCAAAAAGTTCAAAAACTGAAGTTCTTGCATGATCGGAAAAAAAAGAGAGAGAGAGAGAGAGAAATAAGGAGGCAAAAAGATGAAATTTTTGCTAAGCCTTTGTTGTTTATGTACAGCTGAGTTCCTCTGCAGGCCTACCACCTTAACACTCAAGTAACTAAGGATGATGCTCGAGATTTGGGGCTTATATTAGGAAGTCTTGGTGCTTGATCAGGGAAATCATTTTTTTCTCCACCCTTGTCTTCCAGTTTTAGGCAAAATCAATAGTTTAAGACTTGTAAGTTGTAACCCTAAGCAATTGCATTTTTAACTGCTGAAGCCTACATATGATACAAGACTGAGTTTTGATGAAGTTGAATGCATGCTTTCAAGAGTAATCACTACCATCGAGCTCGGTGCTTTATTGCAACAAAAATTCTTGGATTCTACTTTAAGAGCCATCTACAAATTTGTTAATTCTTATTGTATGATCAGTTTGGGTATAATGTTAATTCTTACTGAAAGAAACAACTATGATAGAAGGGGGCATCAAGAATAATTGGAGGTAGCTAATGCCTAATGGAGACAATAGAAAAGCGACATCAGAAAGTAAATTTACCAAAACGAAAAGAATGCTTAACACAACAAACCGATGCAAACCATACAACAGGTCAATTGTGATTGGAGAAAGGGGTTATGTGGGTCGCACGATTAATTTTATCCCCAGAGAATGGAGACAACTAATAATAACAAAAGACATTGCAGAGTAATTGTAGCGAAACACAAAAAAATGCTATTATACCGGCGACCAACCTAAACAATACTGTACAAAAGATCGATTGAGATGATTTGGTCTCTTCCAACAATCATAAAAAAAATCCCCAAAAAACTAACAAACAAGCCAAAGATTCTTCCAACAATCATACAAAAATCCCCCAAAAACTAACAAACAAGCCAAAGATTTGTAGGACTCGTACCTTAATGGCCACCTTTTGGCCTTTCTTTGCATAATCAACTGGCTTATGGTTATTCTCAATGGATGCAATTCGACCAATATCAATAAACTCCCTCTGTGGTATACAAATTGGAGTTCCAACCTGTGTCATCCAATTTAAATGGTATTAAATATCATTGATACAAAAATAATTTCAGTTTTCTATCATTTTATTTGGTGGGAAATAGAAGAGGTGCAAAGATATCATACACAACAAGTTCCAAATGTTTAAATAAGCAGTAAATGCAGTTTTCCCACTCAACTATGGGTCATTTGGTTCAAAAATGTAGCTCCAAGGCTCCCATACCAAGTTAGCAGAGGTCAAGCAATGGGTTCTGCAAAAGGGTAAAGGTTGTTCTGCTGCAAATATTGTGCTTAAACTTTGTCTCTGCTTCAGTATACCGTTTACGAGACAAAGGAAAGGTCAGTTTTTTCAACAAAGAAGGCTTGATGAAGCTTTTATGGTTTGCAACATTTTTAAGGATGTGAGAGCCTGCTTAGCTTCATGGAAGAAAGTCCCTCTCACAGATGAGAGCAGACTGTTGTGTGAGTTTGGGACATGCCTAGGGATTCAGTTAAGGCTAAAAGAAAGGTACACATAAGAATTTAATCTCCTTATGCAACGAAATTACACAGTTTAAAATTTACTTCTAAAGCATGATATGCACAACAAGATAAGCTATCTCGTATGAAAAGATTATTCTGACAAGGTACGGCTCTGGTATGTACAAGGTATATTTGGGGTACAGTAACCACTAAGGTAAAGAACATTTGGTACACATTTTGGGTACCTGGTACACATATAGAAGTAAGCATGCCATGTACATATGTAAATGTGTACCCGGTACACATATAGAAGTAAGCATGCCAAGTACATATGCCCAATAAGCACCCGGTACAGGTACAAAAAGTATTTTTGAGTACCCATGCTTCACAGGTTAGGGAAGGGTTTTTTTATGCGTAGCTTCTTTCCTGTTTTTCTTTTACAGGAGGCACACTTTTGCCTCCAGTTTGTTTCCTGTTTTTCTTTTGTTAGCTCTCAAGGATATTCCCTTGGCCTTTTTTGGTGTTGGGTTCTTTTCTATAAAGAATTATCTTCCGAAAACAAAATTCAGCAATTTCTGCAAGTGGAATTTTGAAAGTCATGGGAATTGAAACAAATAAACAAGTACCAAATAACAATCACTCAATACCTTAGCAATTCCTTCGACAACATCAACCCCCAAAACAATGGGGTCCTTCTTGTTAAAAACACAGTTCGGCATAATCCTGAGAACACATGGGAAGACTGCCTCTTCAGCAGCTTCTTTCTTCTTTTCTTCCTTGAGATTGTCAATGTAGGCCTTAAACTGATCAAACAAGTGATAAATGATATCAGCAATGAAAATCTTTACACCAGCTTCATCCGCAAGTTCCCGAGCCTCTGGTGTCACTTTAACATCAAAAGCCAAGATCGTAGCAAACTCCTTTTTCTTCTCAAGCATAACACTAGCTTTCATGACATCCTTCTTATGCACTGGGCCTATGCTGATACCACTAACGGGTATGTTTACAGCTGGAGACTTCAAAAACTCCAGTAATGCTTCTAATGATCCTAAAGTAGAGGCCTGAACGCACACTCCCTCGCCACTTTTATCAATCCTGCTCAATACTGATTTCATATCTTCCATGGCTGATTCCTTGATGTCTTCTAAATCATCATTAGGCCCCACCACATGCAGACCAGTGCCAGCAATTGCGTGCTCCAGGCCCTATTTTTTATTGGAAAAAGGGTATTCTGTCAACAGCAATTCACAAACTACCATGCAAATGGATAAATCTAAGAATGTTGGAAAAATGGTTTCACCACAAATGTTTGGCATGTTCAAAACCATTAAGGAGTGAATCAGAAGTTAACTCCAAACATTTCAATTTACTATCGGTTGAAGAAATTAACTTAAGGTTGATATCTTTTTTAATTTAATTATTTTGATGGATTAGTTATTTGCGTAAAGTTGCATCCGTTCGCTGGCACATGTTTGGAGGAATAGTTGTGTCACTTCCTTTAAAGAGTTTCCAGGATGTTCAAAAGAGTCAGAAATACGTCTATATACATGCACGTTTCCATCATTTATTTTGAAGAGATTAGTGGTTGATCTTAAGGATTGAATTTTTCCACATATGCATTCTGAGTGCCAGGCCCATCGATTGTAGAACACTGACAGGCAGAAAGCGCTGATGAACAGAATGAGGCGAATGCGTAGGCAAGAAATTTTGTCATATCCCCTTTGGCTTGGGCGAGCCTCATTCTAGCTTCCTTTCCCCCAATAAAATAATCTAAGCGTCTGGGGAAGGCAAGGAAAGGAACCAAAACTTAAAGAGTAATAATAATATGTTTCCGGAAATTAGCATCACCTGTGCAGTAATCTTGATACCCTGAGCGGCCTTGATTTCTTTGTGATGCAGATAAGTTCCCTAAAACAGTATAACCACTAGATGTCATATAGTTACATTGGAAAGCAATAAGAAGAAGCTACCTCAAAATAGTGG
Source organism: Rhododendron kiyosumense (assembly GCA_019656275.1). Classification (NCBI taxonomy): domain Eukaryota; kingdom Viridiplantae; phylum Streptophyta; class Magnoliopsida; order Ericales; family Ericaceae; genus Rhododendron; species Rhododendron kiyosumense. Next base: position 71,731 of record BPLS01000609.1, read on the forward strand.
ATACAACCAAAAGCACAGACAACACAGAGATATGTGATGAAACGAAGAGAAATTACCACATTGCTGTCCTTCTAAGTCCTTCAAATTTTAAGACCTACGTACTAGAAACATATTGCCCAAAACTAAATATGTAAACTTGGTCTTGAGCTAAGAAGCATGGACATGACATGGATAAGCCGACATTCCTTCAAAAACTAGGACAAGGAAAAGTAGTGGACACGTCGAATAAAAAGATATATTCTATATAACAGATGTAGCTAAATTCATATAGAAGATGAAAATTTATTCTTCTATCAAATTAAAAAAGGAACCACAAAATATTATTAATCTTACGAAGATACAAATAAACATTCACTGTATAAGTATTTCCAATGTGTCCTAGAGCGTACAGAACGTGTCTGAAGAATAAAAAAATTTACAGACATCGGGCACGCATTTAGGCATGTCCAACAAGTGTCCGGGAGCGTAGTGTCGCGTCCATGTGAGACGTATCTTATACAGATACTTGCGGACGATATACGTGCCCATGCTTCTTAGGCTTGAGTTTTGAAAAACTCATATTACATTAGGTATCCGACACAGATACTTGCAGACGATAGACGTGCCCGTGCTTCTTAGGTCTTGAGTTTTGAAAAACACATATTACATCAGGGCATCTTTGGCTTCGAACTTCAAAAAGTTCGCAGGAGAAAACACAATAATATTTTTGATAATATGTCCCTCTTCATCTTATTTGCCACTGCTTAACACTTCCAAGACTTGCTGATCAAAAAAAAAAAAAAACACTTCTAACACACATTCAATAATGAGAACTAAAACTTCCACTTTAGAGATGATAACCGTACTAAAAATATTCAGTCACTTCTCCAAATCATAAGCAAGATCATATACATGTCCAACAAGGAAAGAGAAGTCAGGCCGTAACATTTGTTTCAAGAATAGGGTCATAACTCTCATCTGATTTCACTGAGATAAGACAATATTGAATTTCATTTGTCAATCTAGAAAATCATCTATTTATACACTTCTGAATCTAGAAGCCAATTCCATGTCAGTGTGATGCTTCAGTTACTTTATGCCGAGTGAGCTAACAGTTTTCCGGTTGGACGATAGCAGTATATTTACCCACTTCCCAGGTGCCATAATTTGTAACAAGGACTATCCAACACTTGTTTCCAAAACTCGAACAAGACAATTTACTTCCAGCATGATTAAGACTAGTAAATATACAAATTAAGAAAACCAATTCTTCCTACATAATTTAAGCCATTAACCTATACTTACAAAGAAAACAAACACTGTTGTCAAAATCAGATGATTATACTGCTCCACATACCACAGACACTGTAGACTCAGTGATGCTGCAGCCTACTCGTGAAAAATCCAGGAATCAAGTCTCAACAAACCCATGCAACTATTACAACTGGGAAACATCTATAAAATCCCGTTGACCATTAGATAGAGCATTAGAGCTTAAATTTATAGTACAAATTTCTATAGCTATTGGGTATATAAAATATTTTCCCTCTAAGAAATCAAAATCTTATATGCCTAAATGAAAACTTCTGACACAAACATTCATCACAACTTTTCAAATGAATCCAGAATAATAATAAATGATGAAGTAAGATGGAAAGCCAGAATGCAACAGTGATAGGGAAGTGACCGGCATTGCTATACCAATTTCCAAGATTATTATTCTTCACAATACTGCCAAAATCTTTTCAAAAGGCAACACTCCAAATGAGAAAAAAAAATGATGCAAAAAGCCTTACCTTAACACGGAGTTCCTTCATTGGGTGGGGGGTAAGTAATGCTCGAATTGTGGTGACAATAGGTCCCTGGCAACATGAAATAGAACTAAGATTTTGACAACAACTATCATTTAGATCTTAGGCGGTAAAGAGGTAATAATCTTGCCTGCATGCCACAAACAACAATTTGATCTCCTTCGTGAAGCACGCCATTAACTAACACTACGTCAATTGTTGTCCCATGGCCTTCAATAACCTTAACCTCCAAGACCGTACACTGGCAAAGTGTTCTACACAGTCAGTTATTCGCAGATTCCAAACATCTCTGCATTCAATAAACAAAGAAGCAGCAGTTGTGCTCTAGGGGGGAAGGTGGTTGTACCTGCACTTCATTACTGAATGTTAGCTTCTCTACCATCGTCTTCTGAGTCCATTGGACTAACAATAACAGTAAATCGGGAAGGCCTTCCCCACTGTTGCATCCAAAGCCCAACGTATCAGTACAATGTTGAGGAAATATCTGTTTTACCCCCTTAAAAGGCTGCAGAAGAACTTTGAACAGACTATAACCAGAACACAAAAGAGTCTACCTGATTGCACTTGTGGGTACTATACTGAACGTTTCCCCCATTTCCTTATTTTTGTAATACAACTCAGTATTTAATCCTTGTTCCTTGAACTGAGTAATAACCTGAAATAACCAGGAAAAAAAAATGTAGTGAGTTCTACCATACGTACAACGGGGCGGTTTCGCGGACAACCAATTAAACACCTAAAAAAAACCCCAAATCTTAATCTCATAGTTCCCGATCAAATTTTTATGATCCGAACTGTTCAATGTGAGCAGAATGTAATTTTAAAGGTGCTTGCAAGAAATTAGCAAAAAATATGACCCGAAAGTGCTTGTTTTGAGTAGTTTTTAATTGAACCGTTCATCAAATCTAAGCTAAAAACTGCTCAGATCAAGCCCTTACCGGTCTTTTTTTTTTTTTTCCCTGATTTCTCGTAAATACCTTTAAAATCACATTCTGATCACATTGAGCGGCTCGGATCATTAAAATTTGATCGGGACCTATAATGTGTTTTTTTAGGTGTCTAATTAGTTGCCCCTAGAACCGCCCCGTACATACAAATTAAACCGCAAGAAGGGGTGAGCAAGCATATGTGACCTGAGTGACCCTCGTATTAAATTCAAGTAGAACATCTTTTGATTGTTGCTTCATTGTCTTAACAATTGGTGCATTCCGGGAAGCTTTCCACCCATAAAGTCGGTCCACCTGCAAGTTGTAAAATTAAATACACATAATAGGGAAAAAATCAAAAGCATTATGCACTCCAAGGGAAACATTGCAGTGTAATCTCAACCTTGTTCAATGCCACAATAAACTCTGTATTCCTCATTTTCAGAAGATTGAGTGATTCAATAGTCTGTGGTTCTAGGCCATGCATTATATCAACGACCAAGATTGCAATGTCACATAAACCTGAACCCCGCGACCTTAAATTAGTGAACGATTCGTGGCCAGGGGTATCGATAACTAAAAGACCTGGGACCTTTAGCTTCGCATCAGCTTTCAGTTCCTTTGTTCTCTCCCGTATGTTCACAGCCGGAAAATACGTTGCACCGATTTGTTGAGTAATCCCTCCGGCTTCACCTTCCTGAACATTAGTGCCTCTGATACAATCAAGCAGCTTGGTTTTTCCAGTATCAACATGACCCATAATGCAGCAAATTGGGGATCGGAGGTCAGCTTCACTCTGGTTTGGCTGAGCATCGGGAGTGTGCAGTTCCTTCTTGCGTTTTGGTTCTTTAGCCTTATTTGTATCTACAGAATCTGCCTCAGGCCGGCTTTTCTTACTTTCACCATCAAGAAATTTAACTGGTAAGGTTGTGGTTACTTTGGGGGCAACAACTGCTGCCTTTGAAGTTGAAGCGTCCTTCTTACCCACATGTTCAGGCACAGATTCATCCTCTTCGTCGGCAAAGGCACTTGTACCAGGCAGTTTAAGATCAGCTTCGTCCCAACTCTTTGCATCCCATTCGTCTTCATCATCATCTTCTTCAATTACATTCTCATCAACCACATCAGTAACAACTTCTGCTTTCTCCTCCACAATCACAGTCTCCACTTCCTCAACCCCCTCTAGTTCCAAGGACTCAACCTCAGCCACAGATTCCTGTTGATCCTCCATTGCTTCTGTGCTTTCAGATGCCTTTTCAGAGGCCACGCCATTTGCTTGAGAGTTATGTGTTTTTTTCTTTGTTTGATACTTGGGTCGTTTTGTGGGAGCACCACCAGCATCACCAGTAGCAACGGGCAATCCTCCGGCGTTAGCAAGTATTTGGTTCCTCATTGCCTCCAGTCGTCGCGCTTCTTCCTTTTGTTTCCCAGTTAATAGCTTTCCTTCCAGTTTCTTCTTCTGAAGTTTCTCCTTTTCCTTTTCCTTTCTCAAACGCTTCTTCTCTTCTGCTATCCTTTCAAGTTCCTCCTGCCTCCTTCGCTCTTCCTCTTCCTTCCTTAACTTCTCCTCTTCTTCCCTCTTCTTCTTTTCCTCCAATTCCTTAAGCCTAGCCAGCCTCTCCTGCATCTCCCTTACATGCTTTGGGACTTTCTTATCCGTTGCTTTTCCCTTTGTCTCATTTTTTGCATCTTCTTGTTTTTCTTGCCTTAATTCCTCTGCTGGTGTAGTTGCAGCAGCAGCTGCTGCTGCAGCCTTCTTCTCTTTCTCTTTTTCTTTCTTCTTTTTCTTCTTCTTTGCAGCAGCAGTTTCCACACCTCCTTCTTCTTCAGCTTCCTTTTCAAGTGAAGCATCTTCCAAACCAACAGATTCAAGCTGAGTCTGAACTTTATTCTCTTGTGGAGGAGGAGGAGCTGGAGCTGGTTTTGCCACAGTAGGCCCTTCACCAAGCTCTGCCAGAAGTTTATCCAAGTCATCCTCTTCTTGAGCCGTCCTCCCACTCTTCTTCTTCTTCTTTTTGTTCTTTGAAGTTTCTACAACATCTTCAATCACCTGTTTGTTAAGTTTGGAACCATCAGCTTCTTTACCACCACTAACAACCACACTAGGCTCTTCTGGGTCCACATTTGATTCATCTCCAAGCCTAGATTCAAGTGCACTGAAAACACTATTACTCTTCTTTTTGGATGACTTCTTTTTGCCAGAAAACATAACTTCTGATGTATATTCATCCAGCTTAGCAGAATCATCATTTGTAAAAGATGTGCCCTCCTCAGTTTCTTCATCAACTAAAGCATCACTATAGATTTTACTACTCTTCTTTGAAGAGCTTGAAGACTTCTTCTTTTTACCAGAGAAACTTATCGCAGCAATATCATCATCATCTTCTTCATCTTCCTCTTTTGCTTCATCCTTAGTTTCTTCCCCGTGATCGAGCTCATCAATACCAGAACCAGCGGACACGCTGGCACTGCTCTTCTTATTGGATTTAGAATGTTTTTTCTTTCCCGAAAAAGAAATAACCACATCACTGTCGTTATCAGATTGCTTCTTCGTTGAGTTATCAATAGCGTCCCCACCTTCATCATCATCATCAGCAATTGCACCAAAAGCAGACGCCCTCACCCGGTTACTATTACCTTTTCCCGACTTAGTTGACTTTTTCTTTCCAGAAAAAGATACTACAGGTTCATCATCATCACTGCCAACATCATCATCATTATCACGTGTAACTCCAGACTCGTCATCATCATCATCGTTGTCCACCTCTCCAAGTAACCCAAAACTCGAAGAGCTAAACGAAGTGCTGCTCCCACTCTTTTTGGATCTAGACTTCTTCTTCCCCACAAATTGTACAGCTGGTACATCATCATCCACCTCATCTTCTTTTTCTACATCCTCGTCTTTCTGCTGTGAATTCTTAGAAGCTTCCTTCTTTCCCTTCTTCTTTCCACCAACTGGCGCAATCTTTTCGTCTTGAACCTGCTGTTCCTCAGATAATTCCGTTCCTATAGAGTACTCATCGTCGTCAACTACCACCGCCTTCTTCCTCAATTTCCCTCCACCATCCTGAATCTCCTCATCACGTGCGGTAGGCTTCTTTCTCCCCATTGAGATTTTGTGATTTCAACAGATAAACTACGCTCCAAAGAATACCAGAAAACAAACTTGGAAAGCCTGACATCAACATCAACATCAAACACCAAAATGAGAACAGACACAACTAAATCAACACAAGTAAACAGGTAATTGTACATGATTCTCTACTACCAGAAAACTAATTCCAAAACCCCAATATCAACATCAAACACCGAAATCAGAATCTGCAAGACTAAATGAACACTCTTAAACCGGTAATTTTACATGATTCTCCACTACCAGAAAACGAATTCCGAAACCCCAACATCAACATCATACCCCGAAATTACAATTGACACAACTAAAGCAACACAATTAAACCGGTAATCGCACATGATTCTCTACTACCAGAAAACAAAGTCCGGAACCCCAATATCAACATCAAACATGGAAATTAGATTCGACACAACTAAATCAACACTATCGAACCGGTAAATTGTACATGATTCTCTACTATCCACACAGGATATAAGCAGGGCCGGCCCTAAGTGAATCCCCGTGATGGGGCCCTCCATACATTCAAGAACTAAAACGCAAAAAGATACAAATCAAAACAGTGAAGCTAGAGGAATCATGAAAGAAGCTAATACTTCATTCGTTTTGTTCTTTTTTTTAATTCATACGCTTAGTGTCTGCAATCCTTCTAGTGTACAAAATACTCGAAAAAAGAAGCATTACAAATGGATGATTGATATACCGATGATACTTTTTTTTTTTTTTTTTTTTTGAACAGATATACCGATGATACTTTAAGAAACTGAAAAATACGCTTCAAATTTTGCAGGAACCAATGAAACGTATTCTAGAGAGAGAGGGAGGAGAGTACCTGTGCGATTGAAGGCTGCTACTTCTGATTCTGATCGCTTGGAGGGTAGGAGTATTATTGTATTCCGAGAATTACACAGAAAACCCTAGATTTTTGAGCTTATCCGTGTGGAAAATTACTACTAGCACCACTGCGTCACTGCGTTCGGGAACTCGTAGCAGGCTGGGCTGCGGAGGCTATACGGCACCGTTTCAGGGTGATCGCATAGGCACACCACGTTGTATGGTACCGGGTCAGGCCGGAAAGCCTTTTGATTTATTTTATTTTTTGCCAAAACGGGAAATATAACAACCAAGATCTTAATCAAAAAATAAAGTAAAAATACAACCGAGATCGAATCCATACCGAAACTTGATCAGTTTTCTACTGCTCCGTATCATTTAGACTGTAATTGATCAGTTTTCTACTGCTCCGTATCATTTAGACTGTAACCGTGATCTTAAGAGTATCCGATGGGTATCAGCTCGATTCGGTTTGTCCCCGAATCCAATTTTTATGTGTGCATTAGTGCAAGTGAATTTTTTTATTTTTTATTTTTGAAGATATCACATTAGAAACAGATTATTTTTGAAGATTAGAAACAGAACAACAAATTACTAAGAATATCAATCTTTGCACAAAATAAAATTTAACTCGGGCGGAATACAACCCGACTGGAAAGTGATACTCCTATTAAGAATATGCGTGGCCAACCAATTTGCAGCTTTGTTCCTCTCCCTGCCAACCAACTGAAAGACCAATTTCTTGATTTAGCCCAGGCCTTGATTTTAGTGCATGTGCATTTGCATCTGCATCTGCATCGGTCTCTGTTCAAAAAAATTTGCATCGGTCATATGTCATGTTATTGATAGGGAGCTGCTACAGGCACAGCACTTGCTGCACAGCAGTAGTGCGCAGATCATTTTTGTGCCCGTCTCGGGTCTCGCCTAAATTTTGAAGCAAAATTGGATGATTCATAAATATCCTTCCCGATATCGGATTGAGGTGATTTTTTACAGGGACCCTAAACGACGTATTTTGAACAAAATGAGCGGCTCCGATCATCTTTGTGAGACCCGAGACGGGCGCAAAAGTGATCTGTGCACTGCTGCTGTGCAGCAAGTGCTGTGCCGGTAGCTTTTTTGTTATTGATACGTCAACATTTAGGGAAAATTTTGTCATCTCAAAAAAAAAAAAAAAACATTTAGGAAAAATTTCAAAATGGCACCTAAACTTTCACTTCAATGTCACCGAAACAGTTGAACTTCACTTTATTTTAATTAAACACCTGAACTTTCAAAATACCCAAATTGAGGCACCTGTCATTAGCCTCCATCAATTTCCTTCACAAATCGGTTGATGTGTCTCATTTCTAATGTTAAAAGGTCTCACTAGAGATGTTAGAAAGTAAACTCAATGCACACAATCATAATCCAAAAGTGAAGTAGAGTTGGCATGGGTTGTGATTGTGATTGTGTGTATTGAGTTCGCTTTCTAACATCTCTAGTGGGGTCCTTTAACGCCAGAAATGAGCAACATCAACCGATTTGTGAAGGAAATGGATGGAGGCTAACGGCAGGTGCCTCAATTTGAAAATTTTGAAAGTCCAGGTGTTTAATTGAAATAAAAGTAAAGTTCAGGTGTTTCAGTGACATTGAAGTGAAAATTCAAGTGCCATTTTAAAATTATTCCCAACATTTATATATTCCTAGGCATTGCCTGTGCCCAAAAGCACGAAGCAATGCATTTTGAGCACAAAATTTTTTTTATCATAAAAAGTTTTTGTTTTCAATCCCTCATCGCTATTTTTATTGGATCATCCAAATCACATAAATTTGAGCCGACAAATTCAAACCCAATATTATGTTGCATTCATAAGATCCTATGTTATTTTCATTTTGTATCTGACCGTAGGAAAATCAACCTAAAAGGAAACAAATTAAAAACAAATATTGAATTGAAGGTAAGGAAATCAACTTTAGGCAGAAATCAATTATTGAGTAGATTTAAATTCAAGAAAATAATCAAGCTTTTAAAGGAAACAACCTTAAAAATAATCAATCGAAAGAATTTACCAGTCATAAAATTAGAAGGTTTATATTAGGAAGTATGATCTCGATTGGACGGATATGATCTGTTGAAAATTCAATACAATGATTGTAGAGGGTGTTGGATTTGTGGTTTGGTGCAGCTTTCGGTGTAGTTCTTGAATAAAATTGAACAAGGGCCGAACCCATTTTTTTAAAATTAAAATTAATACAAAAATCAAATAAAAAAACGATGTAGATAGAATCATGTCCAATTTATCAGTTCGATAGTGTTGATTTAGTTGTGTCGAATCTAATTTCATTGTTCGTTGATATTGGGGTTTCAAACTTTGTTTTTTTGGTAGTAGAGAATCATGTGCAATTACCAGTTCGATTGTGTTGATTTAGTTGTGTCGATTGTAATTTCAGGGTGTGATATTGATGTCGGGGTTTTGGAATTCATTTTCTAGTAGTAGAGAATCATGTACAATTACCAATTTAAGAGTGTTGATTAGGTCGTGTGGATTCTGAATTCGGTATTTGATCATGCTGATATTGGGCTTTTGGAGTTGGTTCTAATTTTCGTGTATACTTGGATTGTTTTCCAGGTAGTTTGACTCTAATTAAGATTCTGACTCTTGATGCTCATTCGAGCCACTATCAAGCTTCATAATTTGGTAATATATTTCTTTTTCCATATTTTTAATATGATCAACTGGCGCTTGCCAGTTGTAGTATGTGGAAGTAAACCTACACCTATTTCAATAGATTCTTGAAATGTTATAATTCTGTTTATGAACTGAAACAATGTGGTTCTTAAATCTTATTTTGTTTTCTAGATGTTATAATAGTGTTCCCCGTCAAAGGGTGAATGGAAGAGCACAACTTGATGTCATTGACATGGATGATGCTCAATTCGTTGATGACTTTTATGCTTTCTACTCCAAGGCTAACAATGACGAAAATTAGGTCATTTGCAAGACCTGAATTTTGCTTGGAGTGATCGTGAGATTTTTGTGATAGCTTTGCTAAAAAACAAGCATACAACTCCCTCCCTATTCATATAAGGGAACTTCGGTCACTCTCTTTTTTTATAAGAGAAATTTTCTATATTCAATTATCTCTGTAAGTGTTGGTAGGCGGTTGTGCACGTTCCTAACACTACTCTTTGGACACAGCATGTATATGGTGATACAAACACTTTTTGGAGAACGATGAAGAGTGATAAAGCTTTTGTGACGAGAAGGCTTGCAATTTGAAAGTAGTGCCATTGGGTTGGTTGCCCAGTACAGTAGATTGCATGGGCCTGATTCGAGGACCACTTCCTGTGGTTGGTCTTGCCTCAACTGATGCCCCGCTACGTGGTGCACTCCATATGACGATCAAGTGTCTAAATGTTGGGACGGAAACCAAGAAAACAACCAAATATAAAGAGTGAACTAGCACACTACACAACTTAGTTTATAAGTCCCATACGAATGTGTGATTGTAGAAGGCGAACATCGAATATTACTTATATACATATAGGATTTTGATATTCACGTTTCATTTTTTACTGATGGCGCTCCACTTCATTCATAAAATTCATGAACGAAGTGGAGCGCCATCCGCAATAAAAAGTGAAGCACGAATATCAGTTTCCATACATATATCCATTAGTTAACATGATCCGAAGTACGAATTGAGCTCTATTCCCGATTTAGATGAAATTAAGCTTGTCATCTAAATGGCATGAGTGGTTCAGTTACCAAATCCGTTAGTACTACCTATATTTGTGTTTGTTGGCAACTAGTGTATATATATAAATCCCACATGACTTTGAAAAGTATCAATTCACCACCACTCCCTCACCTCCTCCACCACCTCCTCTCCCCACTTCCACCACTTCTGGTCTCTGAAATTAAGGACTCCTAATAGTAGAACTCAAACCAGACATGAAAGGACATTCCATTTCCCAGTTCTTCTACTTGAACCTGGCTCTCCTCTTGTACTTCTCACTACTCAGAGATGTTAAAGCAAGTGATGAAGCTCGAAATAATGGTGTGTATGTCGTATACATGGGAGCTGCCACTTCGCAAATTGGTAGTATCTTGAGAGATGACCACAATCAGCTTCTAATCTCTTTGTCAAGAGGGTAATATCCCTAACAATTTAATGTTTTGAATGTCAGTTACATTATCTATCAATACGTACCCTGATCGATGTTGGACCATGAACCATCGATAATGATATTTTCTACTGCGTGACTCGATATGGTTCAATACTGTCTGCTATGAGCTAATCGAGTGTCTGATATCAGCTAGTACACAACTGCATCACATATAAAACTATGCGTCTTGATACTTAAGAGATACGAGAATACATTTCTGCATCAACTACCAAAGACATGAGTCAAGTGTTTTTAGTTAAACAATACTACTCCCTCCGTCTCTATTTAAATGTCTACTACGGTTTTGCATGTATTTTCAAAGGCTTATTTCTTTCGATGACGTGTATTGCTAAAAATATGCAATATAAATCTTATTTGATAGATCTCAATTTTTTCTACAAGACAATGATTTAAAAAACATGAAACATAATATATGTCGAGAGATATAAACCATTAAAAATACACGTAAAACCATGGTGAATATTTAAATAGAGACGGAGAGAGTATCATAGTATCATAGGTGATTTGCTTAGGATTGGAGCAAATTAGCATTCTTCCTGGGGTAAGAATAGTAAAATCAAATTTGACCCTCCCCATGCCTCCACACTTTCTAATACCATCATGTATCCCGATACCGATATTAAGAACACTAAATGCAAGTAGGTACATACTTACATATATATATCCCTGCTTTTTTTATTGGTCTTTATCAAACATGTAGCATCATTATTTGCATACCTACTCAACAATTTCTTCAGGAAACGAAATGCATTGGTGCACAGATAAAAACATGGTTTCTCAGGGTTTGCGGCTCGCCTGTCAAAGGAAGAAGCAAATTCGATCGCCCAGAGACCTGGGGTTGTATCAGTATTTCCTGATCCACTCGTAAAACTCCACACTACCCGTTCCTGGGATTTCTTGAAGTATCAGACTGATCTAGAAACTGGTTCCGGCCATCATTCCGACTTTGACATTTTCTCTCAGGAATCATCAGATACCATAATTGGCATAATGGATACAGGTGATAATGAGCCTATAAAACTTTGCTGCTAAAATGATGAACATTTTTTTTATATACAGTATATCGTTCTTCTGGATACTACATATCTATTTATCAACCAACTGCAAATGGAAATCACGTATTTGGCCGGAGTCGCTGAGTTTTACAGACAAGGGTATGGGCCCAATTCCGTCCCGGTGGAAGGGGACCTGTATGGAAGGCGAAGATTTTACCTCGTCCCACTGTAACAGGTATCCAAGGTTTCTGAATATTGGCCAATATTCTGGATCTCTGATTTCTCCTCTTCTAATAATTATCTACATATGGGTATATACTCTGCGCTATTATAAGCTCATGGGGTGTCCAATTTTGTATCAGAAAAGTGATTGGAGCAAGATACTACAATGAGGTGGATGACGAGAGCGATCGTACGCCCAGGGATAGGATAGGCCACGGAACTCACGTGGCATCAACAGCAGCTGGAATCCCAATCCCCAGTGCATCATACTACGGTCTAGCTACAGGAACCGCCAAAGGTGGCTCCACTGGGTCGAGAATCGCTGTCTACCGCGTGTGCGACTTTCGTTCATGCCCTGGGTCCATAATCCTAGCTGCGTTTGATGATGCAATTGCTGATGGGGTCGACGTTTTATCCGTATCCCTTGGTACTGAGGCTTCAGATGAAATTGGACTCTGGTCTAGCGTGATAGCCATCGGATCATTTCATGCGGTTGAGAAGGGTATTACCGTGGTCTGCTCTGGAGGGAACGATGGGCCTATGCCTGGAACACTAGCAAATATTGCTCTTTGGATATTGACCGTCGCTGCCACCACCATCGACCGTGATTTCGTGTCTGATGTTGTGTTGGGTAACTCTAGGGTGATTAAGGTACTTGGTTAGTACTTTGTTTACATACAATGAACAATCAGTGGCGGAGTCACATAAGGTCCAGGAGTGGCAACTCAAGTTCCCTAAGTCATATTGTAACCATTACAATATGTTGTCAACTTTCGTCTCCTAAAATTTCATACACGCCCCTCAACATGATTTCTATGAGATTATCGGTAAGTCACCAAAACTCTGATGATTTTTCCTTATGAACCTTAGGGTGGAGGCATACATTTTTGAAACTTGCAAAAGGATCCGACATATCCGTTGATATATGGCATGGATGCCAAGTCGAGTGGAGAAGGTTTCGTTACATATGACGATGATGATGCAAGGTACATCCAACAAACATGTCCATGTTTGCGGCTCTTGTGTCGAAGGTTTTTTTTTTCCTGTTCATTTTCCAGAAATTGTAAGCCGCCTGCACTAGACGGGAACAAAACTGGGGGGAAGATCGTTGTGTGTGAGAATTTTGATCACCAATACAAGGTTAAAGAGAGGCTCGAGGGAGTGATAAGCCATGGTGGAATTGGAATAGTTTTGGAAGACGATGATGCTCGTGCTGTAGCTTCTACTTATGGAACATCACCAATTTCCATAATCACTGAAGATGAAGGCACTGAATTACTCTTATACATTCGTTCAAGCAGGTAAAAACTTGTTGCAAATTTAAAATAAAAATAAAAAATGATTTCATTGTTTCAAGGAATTTGCCACTAACCTTTAATCTCTTGAAAATTTCCCAAGGAATCCAGTTGCAACAATTCTTCCAACGGTTGCGGTTACACAATATAAGCCAGCTCCTATACTAGCCGCCTTCTCATCTAGAGGTCCTGCATTCAAACTAAAGCAACTTCTCAAGGCACGCAGTAAACCATCTTGCTTCCTCTTCCGCCTTCGCTTTTGGCTTTTAAACTGAGAATTCGTTGGTTATTTGGCTTTTCTGTATTGGGTTTTCCTGCAGCCTGATATTGCAGCACCAGGAGTTGACATTCTCGTGGCTTGGCCAGGAAACGACACGTCAGAGGCGCTCGAGAACAAGGACTCACCGCTGTTTTATCTGCTCTTGGGAACTTCCATGTCGTGCCCACACATTGCGGGAATCGCTGCCGCAGTAAAGTCTCAGTATCCCACTTGGAGTCCCTCTGCTATCAAATCAGCTATCATGACAACAGGTTAGTACATTACCACATGCTGAATCTGTCTTTCAGAAAAAAATTCAAATTTTTTTAAAATCAAATCAGCTATCATGACAACAGGTTAGTACATTACCACATGCTGAATCTGTCTTTCAGAAAAAAATTCAAATTTTTTTAAAAACACATACACTAGTTGTTCTCGGATAATTGTAGTTAGGTTTCCAAATTCGTCAGGCATACGAGGTTTCCAAAACGCTTTTGCAAAAACTGATTCTGCAACAACAGCTAAACAGAAAAGATGATGATTCTATAAGTCTACTGACACAAGACAAATGTTTGAGTTTTCTTGAAGCTAGTCAAACCAACAACATGAAGGGCCCTATAACAACAGATTCGGAATCAGTTGCCACGCCTTATGATTATGGTGCAGGGGAAGTAACCACAACAGGACCGCTGCAACCGGGCTTAATATATGAGACCAACACAGTTGACTACTTGCATTTTTTCTGTAACTACGGGTATGGCATACCTGAAATAAAGCTGAATGCGGTAGAAATCCCAGACGGCTTTATGTGCCCTAAGGAACGAAGTGCTGATCGCATCTCCGACATGAACTACCCGGCAATAGCAGTATCCAATTTCAAGGGAAAAGAGAACAGGAGAGTTGTGAGAACAGCCACAAATGTTGGTGTGTATGAAGAAACAGTTTACACTGCAACCGTGGAAGCACCTCCCGGATGGGAAGTGAAAGTGATACCGCAGAAACTACAGTTCACAAAGGAAAATAAGAAGCTAAGCTATGAAGTGACTTTCACATCTGAGACATCACCAGTGGAAGATGCGTTTGATTCAATTACATGGACCAATGGGATGTACAGAGTCCGGACTCCCTTTGTTGTAAGCGCCGGAGACAAAAATTAGCATTAGTGGGGGCCACCTTTGTAGTAAGCAATGCCAGAAAAAAAAAGGTGTTAAAAATAATAAAAAAAGTTCGAAATATTTATTAAGAAAGTAACTTCCATAAATCATCAAAATAAACTAATTGGTTGAATTGTCTCAGCGAATCAAGTCTAAGAGAAATCAAAACATTTATAACTAAAATGTCAACGGTAGTGTTCGTTTGCCATTTTAGTTTTGTTTTTGTTTTGTTTTTCAATCATTACCCTACTTCTTTCTCCGATCATTACCTTATTTTTTCAATTATTACTTTCTCATCTCTTTCTATCTCTCTCCAATCATTGCCTACTCTCCAATCATTGCCCTATTTCTCTCCCCACCTACTACCAAAACTAAACTAAACTGCTAACCAAACAAAGCGAAGCAATCTTGCTCCAATTGGAAAGAATATATATATCAAAAATTTATTCCTAAATCTCCAAGTTTGAATTGCATTATGAGTCCTATCAACCGAGAAAAAGAACCAAACTACTGCAAAAATTATAAATAATGGCTGAAGTATAATGCATATAGCCCATAGTTCGGCCACTTTTAAATTTGGACGTTAGAGAGTTTCATAGCAAGTGGTGGCTATTTTGGCATTAGACATCTCATTTCACTTATGTAGTGAAATCATTCTAATATTTCAAATAAAAAGCTGAGAATGAAATGATATACAAAATATATTAGAGTGATTAAGAAGACAACAATTCGTGAAAGATAAGGCAAAATACAAAATTTAAATTTGAAAAAAAAAAAAATCAGTGGGGCCCCGCTGGGCCTGCAGGCCCTCTGCCACCGGCAGTTAACAATTATGCAAAGCCTAAGTGTCCTTCCTAAATACCTGTAATGCTGTTTGGCACTGTTGGTTGCACAATACCACAAGAGAATTGTCAACACCATAAAACTGATGGAATGGAGCAAGGTCAAAAGAAAGATTGTGTCACCCTGATTTCGTGGATGGAAAAGAAATGGAAGGGGAAAAGCATGAAAATTGAAGATGTGCGACAACTTTTTCCCATTGCAAAGACATTTGAAGCTTAAAACAAGAAACAACAAAAACTAATTAACACATCAACTGGTTATCAGAGATTGAACACGTAATTGACAGGTAATTGGTAAAAAATGCAGTTAAAGGCATGAAAATTGCTAAGAAGGAAGAACTGAAACAAATGTCATTACAAGAAAGAACCATTCCATATACTTCTAGCCTAAATGCCAAATTAAACAGTACAAAGACGCTCTCATGGCTGCTTGCTCAACCTAGTGCTGTTCTTTTAATGAACTCTAACTAAATCTTCCCCTGTTCGTCATGTTCTGTAGTCTAGGTAGAAAGGAAATAAGACCCATAGCATCTGAAATCCAAATTATCAGTAAGCCAAAAATTTTGAGGGGTACTTACATGTCCAAGAAATGGTAAACCTGATCATCTAACAGGGGAAACGCAAGAGAGTGATTACAAGGACCAATTAGACCGAAGCATGAGGGAAGGAAATTGGGTAGACCCATCCATCACATATATGACAGCTGGCTGCAAGCTAAATCTCTTTCCAAAGTTGAAGTTCAGAAAGGTTTCAACCTGAAAATGGTCCCAACTTTTGGGACCTTGTATCAACCCACCCAAACTCAAACCCCATCCAAATTCATCGTCAGGAGTATCAGCAATTGACACAGCCCACTGTAGATGTCTGGGATTATGTCTTTTCATCTCGAACCAACCTCCAATTCTAGTGCTCTCATCAAGCTCTGACTCCAGCATCAGGGCAATAGATCCTGTCGGTACATTTTCTGATGTTTGTGCCCCAATGACGGGAGCAGATGCCTCTCGGGACATTTCAGAAATATTACGACGTCTAAAAATGCCAACTGGTATAGCTAGGGCTCCTATACAGACTTCTTGACCGGAAAATTTAGGCACTTGGTGAATACCCAGAAGCGAGAGCTTTGTACTTCTTGAAAGTTGACAGACAACTTGCCCAAAAGTGCTGAAACACTGCGTGAATCCGACTGAACCAGGCTGCATTCCTAGTCCACTGACAAATTGAGCCAAAGAAGCAACAATGTTTGATTTTCTCACCATTAATCCAATGGCACTACCATTACATAGATTCAACAGAGGTGGTCCCAATGATGAGTAATTGGTAAGGGCCTTTTTCTGCCAAATACAAAAAACACTTGGTTAATCCAAACCTGACTTACAAACCTCTGCAAGAAAGTATAGAGGTAAGGTGGAATGGAAATAGTACAATTTCACGATGCTTATAAGCCAACTTAGAAACAAATAAAGCATCAAACATCAATCAGCATATGATCTGCCAAACCGAAAACAGAGTTCTAAAAACAGAAGTGAGAAAGAAGATGTACTAACACCATCATTTGAAAGTTCAATTAAGGGTAGCTTAGTGTACTGTTATGCTCAAAGACAATTGGCCATGGGAGTCTTGGCCACTCTTGACACTTGAAGGAAATGTATCCGTGAACCATGTGAAGAGAGATTTCTCTTTCAACTTGGATGCCATGAGGCGGTCCTTGTAGTGTTTTAGCATACGCAGCACAGAATCATAGATCTTCCAGGCGTAGAGCGATGGAAAAGACATGGATGTTCAGGGTTGGTCCCATGAAGCTAGATTTTACCCTCTACAAGGTCTTGAAGACTTAAACTTCCTAAGAGCTCTGTAAGACTGTAACTATTGGTGCTATGCCCAACATGTTGACGGAGAAGTGCAATACTTGTTTGGACCAAGGAAATAAATTAGCCTTGTTTCCATGTGGAACAATCGAAAGAAATAAGAGTGGTATTTCATATATTATTTGATTCAAGAAAAACAAGATCTGTAACCAAGATGTATCTATATACAGAAGAAACATTGGCCACAAACGCAGACAAAAAAGGATTCCAATGGAAAAACAAAGGAATATATAGTTTCTACCTGATGAGGAGAATTCGTAGAAATTCCAACATCTCGGCAATGAGCTCCCACTGGAATAGCAGCCACAGAAAACCAGTCACTAATATTTGCAGCATATAACACTTTCGCCAGGGAAAGCGGACTACCTAAAACATCATCGTGGCCTGTTAAATTAGATACGAACTCTGTAACTAGAGTGTCTTTCTGCCGAATGGTGGTTTCAAAAGTCAACCTTGAATGAACACCCGTCCTGATTCCAGCTCTCCTTATTGCATTAAAATTCTGCTGGCTATCATTATCCATAAACAATAAAGCCCCCAAGACATCAACCTCTCCCCTTACATGGGTACTAGCTTCTTGGAATGGGCTTCCTTTTGAAGACGTGTAGAAAGAAAGAATTCGCTCCACCTTGTCTTGTCTGTCCCTGAGTTTCATGAGATCTGAAAATGCTTCTCGTTGCAACCGCTTCAAGATTTCAATCTGAAAATATATGACGGGAAGACATGCTAAACACCATGACACATCTTGTTGCTATCTATGGATGCAGCGAATTTGTCATACTCAATACGGCAAATATGAAAAATAACAACAGTAATAATTGAGGAGGCATTAGTGTAATCTGTTTCTTGTCACATCAAGAATATGTTAATTGATGGAGATAACTGACATCTGTCATCTTTAAAATAATCCGATAGCTCACACAAAAAAACAGACAGCATCAAGCTTCTAAATAAGCTCCAAGAAAAAAAATTATGAAGTATAGGCCAAAAGGATGGAAGGATGTGATTAGATATCTTTTTAAAGCAAACAAGCCAAGATAACAAACTGGGATAGTGTTTTAAGAACAGCTTTATTTTTTTGAAAACCAGGACAAAATTAGACATCATCACTTGGACAATGCTTCAATATGAGATAAATCTCAATCATGACACAAACAAATAAGTTGGAGATCCCCTAAAGCAACTACAGTTCATGAAATCCGAAACTAGTCTAGACCCAAATGTCATCGGTGATAGTGTACCTTAAAGGAAAGATAAATTGGCAAAGGGGAAAGAGTTGCAACAATCATTCTCCGTCATATACAGGAAAAGATGTATCACGTACACATAACACAAAATCTTTGCAGATTAAAAATGCCTAGAATGCATATTGTGCAACCACAACAACTAAGAAGTAACAGAAATGTGGGAAAAAATCATACTTTTTACTTTGATGAGCTATGTAAAGAACCACGTTCTGGAAGATAATTCACATTCGGTGAACGAGATTTAACTTCCTAATATGCACCAAGCAAAGATAGAAACCGATGCATGTTATAAGGGAAAAACACTAGCGGCAGAACCCATATTGATGATATAGGTCAAAATATTGTGAGAATATTCATTGCTCCTGGAGTATCGCCGCGTGGTGCTCCAAGGCCTTCTTCACTATACATCAGCGTGAGCAACACATGGTGGAGCTTAGGGCTGCAGACAAATCGAGCAGCTCGTTTGGTAATTGAGACGAGCTCAAGCTCGCGTTTTTGGCTCATTCAAACTCAACACTCAAAAGTTCGGCTCGTTTGTATAGGCTCAGCTCGTTTAAAAAGGCTCGTTAGGTAAATTAGCCCGGCTTGGGTCCTTAAGGGCTCAGCACGGTTACAACCGAGCTGAGCTCGAGCTCGACTTTAACGCTCGAACACTACGAAGCTCGTTTACATCCCTAATACTGGAGCCCAAATAAATGTGTAGTAGAAAAGCCCATGTAGCACCAAGAGCACGTGGTGCTCCAGGTGAAATTATAATTTTCTTAAAAAATAGTGTTCGATGATCGCATTATTATTATTATTCACATAATCAAAGTAGCAACCTAGTCAACTGATGAGCAAACGCTTTACACGATCGCCGATTCGCCGAAGCCATTTTTCCAAAATGCAACGCAACGCATACGCGTATATGTGCCTATATACAAACGCATTCATCGTACAACAAATGATTAATTTCAGCGATTGAAAAGCTGATGGTTTTAAGTAAAGGATGTTGGGATCTAAAAGAGAAGAGAAAGGGGGACAGTGGAGTACCGGATTGCGGCGGTTGGGATTGTCGGTCCAGCGGGAGGCGACACCGTTTGCGAAATCTTGAGTTGATTTCGCAAATTCTTTGAGTTTATCCACAGCTGAGGCAACCGGCTCCATTTCGGAATATGAGAGAGAGAGAGAGAGAGAGAGAGAGAGAGATGTTTAAGGCGCAAGCGCTAACAAATCGAAGACGTAAATACGCGCAAAAGAAGGGGATTCTAGAGAGATTATGAACGCAATTTGGGCATAAGTACCCGACCCGAATATTTGACTTGAATTGTTCGGCTTCGACTACGGGCTGGACTACCACATCGTAGGGAATGGGCCCAATTACGATGTGGGCCCAATAATATAATTGGACTAGGAGGGCTTGACCTGATTAGAGGCAACCAAATTCCAATAGCTGATTTTTGCATTATTTATTTTTGGGAAAATGACCGCTAAGGACGTGTTTTGATAATCAATACCCGTCAAGAACATTTTTAGTTTTAACAAATATTCTCAGCATGTCTTTAGCAGGTATTAATCATCAAAATACATCCTGAGCCGTCATTTTCTCTTTATTTTTTTATGGTAAGCCATAGCCTCAATGGACCCCTAAGTGTCACATAATTCGCATGCGTGGCACGTGAGAGCGAGCGTGAAGAAGCATTTTTAAAACACATCTTAAACCGTTAAAATTCGGTAGAATGAGGATTGAAAGCATGAATGCAACGAGAGAATTGAGAGTAAAAGCATGACATTTTGAGAAAGATTATGTGACTAAGGTCGACCCAGTATATGACTATGAGCATACACATTCCTTACTCTACTTATTTACTACTACTACATTTTATTTGTATATTTCATCTGATTGTGCTACTACTGCTGCACTTAGTTCGAAAATTTTACCAGAAGAAATAAACTAGAAGATGTACTCATCACAAGCGTAACGTTTCGATTCAAATGAATTTTTAAGGTTTAGAGCCTCGAATGAGTAAACAAGAAAACTAAATGAAAAGGAATTTGATTACATTACACATATATTCGCAGGCCAAACAACAGTTATTCTTTCCATAAATACAGAAAACACATCTTCAATATCTTCTCATTGTTTTGAGCCAATAATCATTTGCGCTTATACATCTTAAGAATGTCTCAATGAATCGATCTTGATCGGATTTTACAGATACATATATAACTAGTTTCTAGCATTTCCCTTCTTCTTTAAGCTCTAGAGAGATCCAATTTCAACAACACGAACGTTTCTCAAAAGAAGCTGCTAATATATTTATTCGCGATTTGATAGACCATGATCTTGTAAGCATTTTCTGTTAGATGGAAACTGTCCCAGAACACGTACTCAGAGACATTGGCACATGTGTATGAGCACAAAAATGCTACTTCCACCACACCAGTTCCGCAACATCCCTTGTTCCCGATTTCGAATCCTGCCATGGAAACCGAAAAAAGTAAATTAAAAAACTTACACAGAGAGCATTTAGGCTACCCTTCGCCAACGGGTCTCTCTCGAAAAGTCACAAACGCACAAAAAGTGTACAGAAAAGGCAGTACATGGTCCAAGTCCCGTTCAATATTCTGTACCCAAAAATGTGCATACCGGAGTTGCAGTGCATTTTCGGCCCATGAATTAACTGAGAGTCCAAATATCAACCAGAATGCATTTTTAAGTACAGAGAAGTTGACCCTTGGCCGAAATTCCAATTTGATGGGGTGTGGACCACCCATGAAATTGGTGAGACAGGATGCTCTGTGTCGAGAGATTTTCCGGTCGTTAAAACAAAAATATTAAAAAAAAAAATACACAATCCAAGGGCCAGAAAGTCCCTCGGCACATGGATTTTCGGGACAGCAGAGATCGGACCCTGAAACTGGCCGAATGTCTTTTTCTGCCCACTTGTGCTGTATTAGTACTATATCATTTAGATTAGTTCTGGGTTTTTTGAACTCTCCATATCTAAGTAGCAAAGCAGAAGATATACCGTATTTGTCGGGGTTGCGGAGGAGATCGAGAGGGAGATCGTAGGCATCAATGTAGACAATCCTTGCAAGTGGAAGGTTGCAGTTGAAAGAGTTCAGCCTCAGCGACAGCTTTGTGTTGAACAATCTTGCTGCTTCATTGTACTTCTCCACACAGTCTCTTTGTGGGCCTCCTCCCAGAGTCCTCTGTGATGGCACACACCCTATGGGAGGTATGCCAAACACACCAATTCTTCTTGCACCCAGCCCATACAAGTCCTTCAATACAGAGCAAATTTTATTAGCAGCATATTACCTTTACTTGATTTATTAGTCAATGCACAACTGCAGAATTCTCAACGGGCACCGGATCCTCCGTATCCACTTTCTTCTATTTCGCTATTACCATCTATTCTTCGTGGTTGGATAGAGATTGTCGTGTTTTAAGATCGCCCTATAATCCAACGGTTGAAAATATATAGATGGCAATGGGAGGAGATAGGAAGATAGATATGCAGGATCTGGTGCAACCTGCTTCTGTATTCCTAATATTCTTAAGTCATTTGATCTTGTCTCGAGATTCTCATGTCTTGAGATATTCATACAATTCTACGACGGTGGCACTGCCGCATAATCTACATATCCAACAGAACGAGGCCAGAGGGCCACACGATCCTTGAAACTCCTCTCTCTCCCAGTTCTCGTGGGATAGAGAGGAGTTTTGTGTTGGGAGATCGGGCACAAAGGATTTGATCTAGTCGAAAAGCGTGTACTCAAAGGCACGAGATTCTCCATCTCTAAACTACAGATTGTAAGACTAAATTTTTAATTTAGTCATTGTGGTGGCCCACATATTTATATGGCACATATTGATTATGAGTTTAATCGGATTCTCCATATCTTATTTTATTCTATTGGTCAAATGGAGAAGTTGTTTCCTAAATACGCTATACTTTGATGGGAAGTTAGTATCAATGTTTAATAAGGAAATTGGTCCTCTCTCTGCCTATAAAAGAGCGTTTAGGGTTCCATCAAATTAACGTGATATACTAAACAGTTAGAATGAAGGAAATAGAGAGAAACCTACTTTCCACCTAGGACTTAATGCTCTAGCGATATTATGGTTGCTACAGTCACTTGCTGGATCTCTCAAGTTCCGCTTAAATGGATCCAGGTACGCCGTTCTTGATTCCTTAAGTTTCCGCTTAATGATTGTACTGTGATGATCATGATAGTTCTAGATCCTGGCATAACGTAGAGTGTTAATTATTTAACACCATAAAGAATAAATTTTACACAGATCCCAATGACACACTCACTAAAACCATTCTTTTTCGACTACGTGTATCTTGAGATTGCATCGCATCGTGCAGCTGGAAGTTTAACCGGACACAGATTTTGTTCGGGACATAAAATCTGATCGCGTGCTCGATAAACAAGAATGCAAAACTATTACCTGCACAAAGCTGGAAGCTGAGGTAACCATGAGATCGGTGTAGGAAGGAACATCAAAGTGCAATTTTCGGAGAGGGTTGCTGAAGTAGGTATTTGTGATGTCATTGGCCCCTGCTACTACTACGTAGAGGCTGTTGGCCAAAATCACGCTTGTTCTTGCTTCTCCAACCACTCCTTTCAACTTTGCTAAGTACTCTTTGAACAAGTCTAGTTGATCTGACAATGATATAACTGACTGATATTTGATCAGTGTTAAAAGCAAAACAAAGTGATTAACAACCGGTCGATATAAAACAATCGTAAGGGCTCACAAATCAAAAACAGTCCTCCAACGTGTACAGAACCGGACATAGTGGAGGCACGGGATCCAGTTGTTAAAGGTCCTCGTTGGAGTTGTGCGCAAATTTTGCGTACAAGATCAAAGACCTCTAGCTAACATGGCACAGAAAAACCTCTTACACATGAGTCCCACGACGGGACTCTACCACGGTTCTGTGTGATAGAAATATGTACGCGTATTATTATTATTTTTTTTATAGAGAAAAATGGCGTACCGCAAGCTCAGATGTCAGAGGATCGAATCCAGCGCCGCCCGAAGCAAAGTTCACCCCAGTTGATAGGTCTTGTATTTGCAGATTTGGGTCAAGATATGCAGGTAACAGCTCCTTAATCCCCAATTCCTCCACTGACATGCCACAGAAATTAGCACAAAAAAAATAGTGGGATAGTGGCGGAGCTTAGGATTTTGGCGGGCGGGCTACCGACATAATTGACTTGCTTTTATTTACCCGTAAACTTATTATACCATCTAGTTTTTGCTTTCCAGTAAAATTTATTTGTTCAATGAGATTATTCTAGCTTAATGCAGTAAAAGAAAAAGGTTATGACAACAGTACTTGCATGCTTATTTCTTTGTTTATGAAAGAATTAAGAAATTAGAAGGCAAAACAACCTGTTTTTACTAAATTGAACCAAAATTATTAAGATTATAAGAAACTATTATTCTACTAAAATTCATACCAGTAATACTCAAAAATTAGATGTCACTTTTATAAATATTTCAAGATTCAGGGGCCGGGTGGGCCGCTGACCCGACAGCGGCCCCAACAAAGTTCTGCCTGTATATTTTCACTAGACAGAGAGGTCTTGAGCTTCCTTGACAAACATGACTATTTACAGGTAGTTCCAACGTACCTAACAAATCCGAGGGGACCTTTCCATTAGAAAATCTTCCGGTTGGTACTCCACCCATGAAATCCTTCCCATAAGGAGGATAGTTAACCTTAAATATTGTTTCGAGGTTGTTATTGTTGCCCGTGTCGACTATCGAATCTCCGAACATGATCACCGCGGGTATTGTTACGTTGTGCGGTAATCTTATCACAGCCATGGCAATGTACAAACGGAGAAGAAGAAAGACACAGAGATAAACTATTGAGGAAGAAGAAGAAGGAAGTTTTAGCAAGAGGGGAAACTGCATTGTCTTTGGAAATTTTTTGCAGAGTTAAACCTCTGCTGGGCTACAAAGTGACAAAGAGAGAGAAGAGCAGTATAAAGACTTATGATCGATGTGACTTCCATGGTTTTACTTGGTGCATTTATATTGGATTTTTTTCACTGTTCGTTTCTCATTAATTCCTCCATTTTTTTTTTTTTGTTTTGTTTTGTTTCTGCAGATGTTGACTGAGTAAACATGATTATGCAACCTCCATGTGGTGGTTAATCTTGGGGAAATGAGCTAAAATGGACACTCAATACCATTTGCCAAAGCCCTTCAAAAACAATTTTTCTATGGCACACACAAATTTTTTTTGTGTATGATATGATAGACTTGTCCTACGTCACTCATTTAACCCATCTAAGCTTGGTTAATAAAATCTAGAGGCTACTCCACCTATTATCAATTGGTTTTAAATTGGAACCCTCCAAGAAATCTAACATAGTACCAGAACTTTCAGAATTTAACATGAACATGGTATCAAAGTTAGGTCTTGGGTGGCCTTACATTGTGTGGTCAAGTCTCCGTCGCCAGTCAACTCATCAATTCATTCCTCCACGTGCATCCAGACTGCATGTGAGGGGGAGTGTTAGACTTGTCCCACATCACTTATCTAAACTACTCAAGTCCCACATCACTTATCTAAGCCACTCAAGTTTGATTAATAAAATCTAGAAGCTACTCCACCTATTACCAATTGATTTTAGATTGGAATCCTCTAAGAAATCTAACATGATTATGCAACCTCCATGTGGTGGTTAATCTTGGGGAAATGA